>JAKFGQ010000629.1:0-18039 GCA_021498475.1 Saguinus midas | reverse complement strand
GATATGGAAACATAATCTGAGCCTCACTGAATAATGCACACCTGAGGAATAATTTGGAGTCTATTTTCGATGGAAATATGTTGAGAGCCTCAGAAAATGGTGTACACCTGTGGAATAGACAGGAGTCTGTTTTATTAGGACACTCAATCATAGCCTCTGTGGATAATATGCACGTGTGGATTAGACATGATTCCATTTATATGGCCACTGACTTGTAAACTCAGTGATAAATGAAAAAATGTAAAATAAGCAGTCTGTTTCATATAGACACTCATTCAGAGATTCACTGAATAGTACAAGTATTTGAGATAGACAGCATCCTGTTTCATATAGTTAAACAAAAGAGCCTCACTGAGTAATGCACACCAGGGCAAGTGTTAGGAGTCTACTTTATATGGCCTTTAATTTTCAGAATCAGGAAATAATGCACTCTTGTGGAATAAACACTTGTCTGTTCATATGGTGTTTCGTTTGGTGAATCAAAACTTATGCACACCTGTGGAGTAAAATGGGTTTTATTTCAGAAGGCCACTCTTTCAGTGTTTTAGTGAATAATAAATATATCTGAAAAGTATGGAATCTCTTTCACATGGTCACTCTTTCAGGGCCTCTGTGAAGAATACTCCCCTAAAAAGTAGTCAAGTGTCTACTTTAAATGGCTACACATTGAGAGACTCTGTAGGTAATGAACACCTGAGAAATAAACCTGTGTCTCTTTTTATGCCCACTTAGTCAGAGTCTCATTCAATAATACACACCTGGGAAGAGTAAGAGTCTATTTCATGAAGCCACTCATTTAGAGCCTCAGTGAAAAATTCACACCTGGGTAATAGTAGAGCATTTTTTATATGGCCACTCATTTTGTGCCTCACTGAGTGTGTATCCTCTCTCCTGTGTGTATCTTTCTCTCCTGTGTGTATCTTTCTCTCCTGTGTGTATCCTCTCTCTGTGTATCCTCCTCTCTCCTCTGTGTGTATCCTCTCTTCTGTGTATCCTCTCCTGTGTATCTTCCTCTCCTGTGTGTATCCTCTCTCTCTGTGTATCCCTCTCTCCTGTGTATCCTTTTCTCCTGTGTATCCTTCTCTCTCCTGTGTATCCCCTCTTCTGTGTGTATCCCTCTCCTGTGTATCTCTCCTGTGTGTATCTCTCTCTCCTGTGTGTATCCTCCTCTCTGTGTATCTCCTCTCTCTGTGTGTATCCTCCTGTGTGTATCTCTCTGTGTGTATCCTCTCTTCTGTGTGTATCTTTCTCTCCTGTGTATCCTCTCTGTGTGTATCTTTTTCTCCTGTGTATCCCCTCTTCTGTGTGTATCCTCCTCCTGTGTGTATCCCCTTCTCCTGTGTGTATCCCTCTCCTGTGTGTATCTCTCTCCTGTGTGTATCCCCTCTCTGTGTATCCCCTCTCTGTGTGTATCCCCTTCTCCTGTGTGTGTATCCTTTTTCTCCTGTGTATCCTTTCTCTCCTGTGTATCCCTCTCCTGTGTGTATCCTCTCTGTGTGTATCTCTTTCTCCTGTGTGTATCCCCTCTTGTGTGTATCCCCTCTCCTGTGTGTATCCTCCTCTCTCCTGTGTGTGTATCCTCTCTCTGTGTGTGTGTATCCTTTTCTCCTGTGTGTATCCTCCTCTTCTGTGTATCTCCTCTCTGTGTGTGTATCCCCTCTCCTGTGTGTATCTCTTTCTCTGTGTGTATCCCCTCTCCTGTGTGTATCCCTCTCCTGTGTATCCCTCCTGTGTGTATCCCCTTTCTTTGTGTATCCTCTCTCTGTGTGTATTTCTCTCTGTGTATCCCTCTCTCCTGTGTATCCTCCTCTCCTGTGTGTATCCTCTCTCCTGTGTATCCTCTCCTGTGTGTATCTTCTCCTGTGTGTATCCCTCTCCTGTGTGTATCCTCTCTCTGTGTATCCCCTTCCTGTGTGTATCCTCCTCTCCTGTGTATTCTTCTCTCTGTGTGTGTATCTCCTCTCTCCTGTGTATCCTCCCTCCTGTGTATCCCCTCTCCTGTGTATTCCTGTGTGTATCTTCCTCTCTCCTGTGTGTATCCTCCTCTCTCCTGTGTGTATCCTCCTCTTCTGTGTGTATCCTTCTCTCCTGTGTGTATCCTCCTCTCCTGTGTGTATCTTCCTCTCCTGTGTGTATCCTCCTCCTGTGTGTATCTCCTTCTGTGTGTATTTTCTCCTGTGTGTATCCCTCTCTGTGTGTATCTCTCTCCTGTGTATCCCCTCTCCTGTGTGTATCTTCTCCTGTGTATCTCCTCCTGTGTATCCTCCTCTCCTGTGTGTCCTCTCTCTCTGTGTATCTCCTCTGTGTATCCTCTCTCTCTGTGTGTATCTTCTCCTGTGTGTATCCTTTCCTGTGTGTATCTCCTCTCTCCTGTATCCTCTCTGTGTATCCCCTCTCCTGTGTGTGTATCTCTTCCTGTGTGTATCTTCCTCTCCTGTGTGTATCTCCTCCTGTGTGTATCTCTCTGTGTGTATCTCCTCCTGTGTGTATTTCTTTCTCCTGTGTGTATCCTCTTCCTGTGTGTATTTTCTCTCCTGTGTATCCTCCTGTGTATCCCCTCTCCTGTGTGTATCCTCCTCTTTTTGTGTATCCTTTCCTGTGTATCCTCTCCTGTGTGTGTATCTTTCTCCTGTGTGTATCTCCTCTCTTCTGTGTATCCCCTCTTGTGTGTATCCCTCTTCTGTGTGTATCTCCTCTCTGTGTGTATCTCCTCTCCTGTGTATCCTCCTCTCCTGTGTGTATCTCTCTCCTGTGTATCTCTCCTGTGTGTATCCTTTCTCCTGTGTGTATCTCTTCCTGTGTATCCTCCTTTCTCCTGTGTGTATCTTCCTCTCTGTGTATTCTCCTCTCTGTGTGTATCCTCCTTTTCTGTGTGTATCCCCTCTCCTGTGTATCTTCTCTCCTGTGTGTATCCTCCTTCTCCTGTGTGTATCCTCCTCCTGTGTGTATCTCTCTCCTGTGTGTATCTCCTCTCCTGTGTGTATCCTCCTTTTGTGTATCTCCTCTCTCTGTGTATCCTCCTTCTGTGTGTGTGTATCCTCTCTCTCCTGTGTGTATCTCTTTCTGTGTATCCTCTGTCTCTGTGTGTATTTTCTCTCCTGTGTGTTCCTCTCCTGTGTGTATCCCCTCTCCTGTGTGTATCCCCTCTCTGTGTATCCTCTCTCTTTTGTGTGTATCCTCCTCTCTGTGTATCCTTTCTCCTGTGTATCCTCCTCCTGTGTGTATCCCTCTCTGTGTGTATCCTCCTGTGTATCTCTCCTGTGTGTATCCCCTCTCCTGTGTGTATCTCCTCTCCTGTGTATCCTCCTCTCTCCTGTGTGTATCTTCTCTCTCTTGTGTGTATCTTCTCTCCTGTGTGTATCCCTCTTTTTCTGTGTGTATCCTTTCTCCTGTGTGTATTTTCTCTCTTCTGTGTATCCTCTCTTCTGTGTATCCTCCTCTCCTGTGTGTATCTCCTCTCTCCTGTGTGTATCTCCTCCTGTGTGTATCCCTCCTGTGTGTATCCTCTCTCCTGTATCCTCCTCTCTGTGTATCCTCCTCTTGTGTGTATCCTCTCTCCTGTGTATCTTCCTTTCCTCTGTGTATCCTCTCTCCTGTATCCTCCTCTTGTGTGTATTCTCTCTCCTGTGTGTATCCCTCTCCTGTGTGTATCCCCTTCTCCTGTGTATCCTCTCTCTCTTTGTGTATCCTCTCTTCTGTGTGTATCCTCCTCTGTGTGTGTATCCCCTTTCTCCTGTGTATCCCCTTCTCCTGTGTATCTCCTCTCTGTGTGTATCCTCCCTGTGTGTATCCCTCTCCTGTGTGTGTGTATCCTCCTCTCCTTTGTGTATCCTCCTTCCTGTGTGTATCCTCCTCTCCTGTGTATCTTTCTCCTCTCTCTCCTGTGTGTATCCTCTTCTCCTGTGTGTATCCTCCTGTGTGTATCCTCCTCTTTGTGTGTATCCTCCTCTCCTGTGTGTATCCTCCTCTCTGTGTGTTCCTCTCTCCTGTGTGTATCCTCTCCTGTGTGTTTTCCTCTCTCCTGTGTGTATCTCCTCTTGTGTGTATCTTCTCTCCTGTGTGTATCTCCTCCTGTGTGTATCTCTCTCCTGTGTGTATCTCCCTCTCTGTGTGTATCCCTCTTCTGTGTATCTTCTTCTGTGTGTATCCTCCTCTCCTGTGTGTATCTCCTCTCCTGTGTGTATCCTCTCTGTGTGTATCCTCCTCTTCTGTGTGTATCCCTCTCCTGTGTGTATCTCCTCCTGTGTATCCCTCCTGTGTGTGTATCTCCTCTCTCCTGTGTGTATCCTCTTCTGTGTGTATCCTCCTCTGTGTGTATCTTCCTCTCCTGTGTATCTCCTCTCTTGTGTGTATCTTCTCTCCTGTGTGTATCCCTCTCCTGTGTGTATCCTCTCCTGTGTGTGTATCCTCCTCCTGTGTGTATCCTCCTCCTGTGTATCCTCCTCTGTGTGTATCCCTCTCCTGTGTTTTCCCTCCTGTGTGTATCCCCTTCCTGTGTGTATCCTCCTCCTGTGTATCCCCTTCTCTGTGTGTATCCTCTGTGTGTATCCTCCTCTTCTGTGTGTATCTTCCCTCCTGTGTGTATCCTCCTCTCTCTGTGTGTATCCTCCTCCTGTGTGTATCCTCCTCTCCTTTGTGTGTATCCTCTCTTGTGTGTATCCTCCTCTGTGTATCCCTCTCCTGTGTGTATCTTCTTCTGTGTGTATCCCCTTCCTGTGTGTATCCTTCTCCTGTGTATCTCCTTTCTCCTGTGTGTATCCTCTCTCCTGTGTGTATCTTCTCTCCTGTGTGTGTATTTCTTTCTCCTGTGTGTATCCTTCTCTGTGTGTATCCTCTCTCCTGTGTGTATCCCCTCTGTGTGTATCCCCTCCTGTGTGTATCTCCTCTCCTGTGTGTATTTTCTCCTTGTGTATCTTTCTCTGTGTGTATCCCTCTCTCCTGTGTATCTTCTCTCCTGTGTATCCTCCTCTCCTGTGTGTATCCCCTCTCCTGTGTGTATCCCCTCCTGTGTGTATCCTCCCTGTGTGTATCCCTCTCTCCTGTGTGTATCCTTCTCCTGTGTATCCCTCTTCTGTGTATCCCCTCTCTGTGTATCCCCTCCTGTGTGTATCTTTCTCTGTGTGTATCCTCTCCTCTGTATCCTCCTCTCTCTCCTGTGTGTATCTTCTCTCCTGTGTGTATCCTTCTCCTTTGTGTATCTTTCTTGTGTGTATCCTCCTTCCTGTGTATCCTTCTCCTGTGTGTATCCTCTCCTGTGTGTATCCTCTCCTGTGTGTATCCTTCTCCTGTGTGTATCCCTCTCTGTGTATCTCTTTCTCTGTGTGTATCCCCTCCTGTGTGTATCCTCCTCTCCTGTGTGTATCTCTCTCCTGTGTGTATCCCTCTCCTGTGTATCCTCCTGTGTGTATCCCTTCCTGTGTGTATTCTTTTTGTGTATCCTCTCCTGTGTGTATTCCTCTCCTGTATCCTCCTCTCCTGTGTGTATCCTCTCTCTGTGTGTATCCTCCTCTCTCCTTTGTGTATCTCTCTTCTGTGTGTATCCCTCTCTTGTGTGTATCCTTCTCCTGTGTATTCCTCTCCTGTGTGTATCCCTCTCTGTGTGTATCCCTCTCCTGTGTATCCTCCTCTGTGTGTATCCTCTCTCCTGTGTGTATCCCTCTCTTGTGTATCCTCCTCTCTGTGTGTATTTCTTTCTCCTGTGTATCCTCTCTCTGTGTGTATCCCTCTCCTTTGTGTATCCTCTCTCCTGTGTGTATCTCCTCTCTCCTGTGTATCCCTCTCTTTGTGTGTATCCCTCTCTTGTGTATCCTTCTCTCCTGTGTGTATTCTTTTTGTGTATCCTCCTCTCCTGTGTGTATCCTCTCTCCTGTGTGTGTATCCCCCACCTCCTGTGTGTATCCCTCTCTCCTGTGTGTATCTCTCCTGTGTATCTCCTCTCTTCTGTGTATCCCTCTCTGTGTATCTCTGTGTGTGTATCCTCTCCTGTGTGTATCCTCTCTGTGTGTATTCCTCTCCTGTATGTATCCCCTCCTGTGTATCTTTCTCCTGTGTGTATCCTTTTCTTTGTGTATCCTCTCTCCTGTGTGTATCCTCCTGTGTGTATCCTCCTCTCCTGTGTGTATCCTCCTCCTGTATCCTCCTCTCTTCTGTGTGTATCTCCTCTTTCCTGTGTGTATCCTTTTTCTCCTGTGTATCCTCCTCTCCTGTGTGTGTATTTCTCTCCTCTGTGTATCCTTTTCTTTGTGTATCCCTCTCTTGTGTATCCTCTCTTCTGTGTATCTTTCTCCTGTGTGTATCCTCCTCTCCTGTGTGTATTTTTCTCTCTTTGTGTATCCTCCTCTCCTGTGTGTATCCCTTTCTCCTGTGTATCTTCTCTCTCCTGTATCCTCCTCTCTTCTGTGTGTATCTTTCTCTCTGTGTGTCTCCTCTGTGTATCCTCTCTCTTGTGTGTATCCTCTCCTGTGTATCTCTCTCCTGTGTATCTCCTCTCCTGTGTGTATCTCTCTCCTGTGTGTATCCCCTCTGTATCCTCCTCTCTCTCCTGTGTGTATTTCCTGTCTCCTGTGTATTCCTTTTTTGTGTGTATCCCTCTCTTCTGTGTGTATCCCCTCTCCTGTGTATCTCCTCTCTTCTGTGTATCTTCCTCTCTCCTCTCTGTATCCTCTCTCTCCTGTATCTCTCTCTGTGTATCCCCTCTCCTGTGTATTATTCTCTCTCTGTGTGTGTATCCTTTTCCTGTGTGTATCTCCTTTCTCCTGTGTGTATCCTCTCCTGTGTGTATTCCCTCTCCTGTGTATCCTTCTCCTGTGTGTGTATCCCCTCTCCTCTGTATCCCCTTTTCTGTGTCTCTCCTGTGTGTATCCTCCTCTCCTGTGTATCTCTCTCTCTGTGTGTATCCTCCTCTCTCCTGTGTGTATCCTTTTTTCTTCTGTGTATCCTCCTCTTTTCTGTGTGTATCCTCCTCTCTGTGTGTATATCCTCTCTGTGTGTATCCTCTTCTGTGTATCCTCTCTCCTCTGTGTATCCTCCTCTCTCTTTGTGTATCCTCTCTCTGTGTGTATCCCTCTTTTGTGTGTATCCTCCTTTCTCCTGTGTGTATTCTCTCTCCTGTGTGTCCTCTCTCTCCTTTGTGTATCCCCTCCTGTGTGTATCCTCTTTCTGTGTATCCTCTCTCCTGTGTATCTCCTCTCTTGTGTATCCTCTCTTCTGTGTATCTTTCTCTCTGTGTATCCTCTCTTTGTGTGTATTCTCTCCTGTGTGTATCTCCTTTCTCCTGTGTGTATCTCCTCTCTCCTGTGTATCCTCTTCTGTGTATCCCTCTCTCCTGTGTGTATCCTCTCCTGTGTGTATCCTCTCTTTGTGTGTATCCCTCTCTCTGTGTGTATCCCCTCTGTGTATCTCCCTTTCTCCTGTGTATATCCCTTCTGTGTGTATCCTCTCTCTTGTGTATCCTCCTCTCCTGTGTGTATCCTCCTCTCTCCTGTGTATCTTTCCTGTGTATCCCTTTCTCCTGTGTATATCCCCTCTCCTGTGTGTATTTTCTCCTGTGTATCCTCTCCTGTGTGTATTTCTCTCCTGTGTGTATCCCTCCTGTGTATCCACCCCTTCTGTGTGTATCCTTTCTCCTGTGTATTCTCTCCTGTGTTTATCCCCTCTCTTGTGTATCCTTTCTCCTGTGTATCTCTCCTGTGTATCTTTCTCCTGTGTATCCTCTCTCCTGTGTGTATCCTCCTCTTTGTGTGTATCTCCTCTTGTGTGTATCCTTTCCTGTGTATCCTCTCCTGTGTGTATCCTCTCCTGTGTGTATCCCTCTCCTCTGTGTATCTTTCTCTCTGTGTGTATCCTCCTCCTGTATCCTCTCTGTGTGTGTATCCTCTCTCCTGTGTGTGTATCCTTCTCCTGTGTGTATCCTTCTCCTGTGTGTATCCTCTCTTGTGTGTATCTTCTGTGTGTATCCTCTCCTGTGTGTATTTCTCTCCTGTGTGTATCTTTTTCTCCTGTGTATCCCTCTCTCCTGTGTGTATCCCCTTCCTGTGTGTATCTTTTTCTCCTGTGTGTATCCTCCTCTGTGTATCTCCTCTTTGTGTATCCCTCTTTTGTGTATCCCTCTCTCCTGTGTGTATCCTCTCTGTGTGTATCCTCTTTCCTGTGTATATCCTCTCCTGTGTGTATCCTCTTCCTGTGTGTATCCCTCTCTCTGTGTATCTCTCTCCTGTGTGTATCTTCTCTGTGTGTATCCCCTCTCTGTGTGTATCCTCCTCTCCTGTGTGTATCTCTCTCCTGTGTGTATCCTCTCTCTGTGTGTATTTTCTCCTGTGTGTGTATCCTTCTCCTGTGTATATCCCCTCTCTCCTGTATCTTTTCTTGTGTGTATCTTCTGTGTGTATCCTCTCTGTGTGTGTATCTCTCTTCTTGTGTGTATCCTCCTCCTGTGTGTATCCTCCTCTCCTGTGTGTATCCCCTCCTGTGTGTATCTCTCCTGTGTATTTCTCTCTCCTGTGTATCTCCTCTCCTGTGTGTATCCTTCTCTGTGTATCCTTCTCTGTGTGTATCCCCTCTCCTGTGTGTATCCTCTCTTTGTGTGTATCCTTCTCCTGTGTATCCTCCTCCTGTGTATCCTTTCCTGTGTATCCCTTTGTGTATCCTTCTCCTGTGTGTATCTCCTCTTTTGTGTGTATCCTCCTCTCCTGTGTGTATCCTCCTCCTGTGTATCCTCTCTTCTTTGTGTATCCTCCTCTTTTGTGTGTATCTCCTCTCCTGTGTGTGTGTATCTTTCTCTCTGTGTATCCTCCTCTCCTGTGTGTATCCTCCTCCTGTGTGTATCTCCCCTCCTGTGTATCCTCCTCTCTTGTGTGTATCCTCCTGTGTGTATCTCTCTCCTGTGTACCCCTCCTGTGTGTATCCTCCTTCTTGTGTATCCTCCTCCTGTGTGTATCCTCCTCTCCTGTGTGTATCTTTCTCCTCCTGTGTGTCCTCTCCTGTGTGTATCCTCTCCTTTGTGTATTTTTCTCTCCTGTGTGTATCCTTCTCTCTCTGTGTATCCTTTTCTCCTGTGTGTATCCCCTCTTCTGTGTGTATCCTCTCTCTCTGTGTATTTCTCTCCTGTGTATCCTCTCTTTTGTGTATCCCTCCTGTGTATCCTCCTCTCTCCTGTGTGTATCCTCTCTCCTGTGTGTATCCTCCTCTCTCCTGTGTGTATCCTTTTCTCCTGTGTATCTCTCCTGTGTATCTTTCTCCTGTGTATCCTCTCTCCTGTGTGTATCCCCTCTTGTGTGTATCCCTCTTGTGTGTATCCTTTCCTGTGTATCCTCTCCTGTGTGTATCCCTCTCCTGTGTGTATCCCCTCTCCTCTGTGTGTATCTTTCTCTGTGTGTATCCTCCTCCTGTGTATCCTCTCTGTGTGTGTATCCTCTCTCCTGTGTGTGTATCCTTCTCCTGTGTGTATCCTTCTCCTGTGTGTATCCTCTCTTGTGTGTATCTTCTGTGTGTATCCTCTCCTGTTTGTTTCTCTCCTGTGTGTATCTTTCCTCCTGTGTATCCTCCTCTCTCCTGTGTGTATCCTCCTTCCTGTGTGTATCTTTTCTCCTGTGTGTATCCTCCTCCTGTGTATCTCCTCTTTTGTGTATCCTCCTTTGTGTATCCCCTCTCTCCTGTGTGTATCCTCTCTGTGTGTATCCTCTTTCCTGTGTGTATCCTTTCCTGTGTGTATCCTCTCCTGTGTGTATCCTCCTCTCTCCTGTGTATCCTTCTCCTGTGTGTATCCTCCTCCTGTGTGTATCCCCTCTCCTTTGTGTATCCCTCCTGTGTGTATCTCTCTTTCTCTGTGTATCCTCCTTTGTGTATCTCCTCTTTTGTGTATCCTCCTTGTGTATCCTCTCTCTCCTGTGTGTATCTTTCTCTGTGTGTATTATTTTTCTCTGTGTATCCTTTTTGTGTGTATCCTCCTCCTGTGTGTATCCTCTCTCCTGTGTGTATCCCTTCTCCTGTGTATCCCTCCTGTGTATCCTTTTTGTGTGTATCCCTCCTGTGTGTATCTCCTCTCTCCTGTGTATCCTCCTCCTGTGTGTCCTCTCTCCTCTGTGTATCCTCTCCTTTGTGTGTATCTTTCTCTCCTGTGTATCCTCTCTCCTGTGTGTATCCTTCTCTTCTGTGTGTATCCCCTCTCTGTGTATCTCCTGTGTATCCTTCTCTGTGTATCCTCCTCCTGTGTGTGTATCCTTCTCCTGTGTGTATTCTCTCCTGTGTGTATCTCTCTTCTGTGTATCCCTCCTGTGTGTATTCTCCTCTCCTGTGTGTATCCTTCTCCTGTGTATCCTCTCTCTCCTGTGTGTATTTTTCTCTCCTGTGTATCCTCCTCTCTCCTGTGTATCTTTTCTCCTGTGTGTATCCTCTCTCCTGTGTGTATCCTCTCTGTGTGTATCCTTCTCTCTCCTGTGTGTATCCTCTCCTCTGTGTATCTCCTCTCTGTGTGTATCCTCCTCTCTGTGTGTATCCTTTTCTCCTGTGTATCTTTTCTCCTGTGTGTATCCTCTCTCCTGTGTATCTCCTCCTGTGTATCCCCTCTCTGTGTGTATCCTCTCTCTCCTGTGTGTGTATCCTCCTCTTTGTGTGTATCCCCTCTCTCTGTGTGTATCCCTCTTTTGTGTATCCTCTCTCCTGTGTATCCCCTCTCTGTGTGTATCCTCCTTCTGTGTATCTCCTCTCTTGTGTGTATCCCCTCTCCTGTGTGTATCCTCTCTGTGTGTATCCCCTCCTGTGTGTATCCTCTCTCCTGTGTATCCTTCTCTGTGTGTATCCCTCTTCTGTGTGTATCCTCTCTCTTTTGTGTATCCTTCTCTCCTGTGTATCTTCTCCTCCTGTGTGTATCCCTCTCCTGTGTGTATCCTCCTCTCTGTGTGTATCCTCCTTTTGTGTGTATCTTCTCTCTCCTGTGTATCCTCTTTGTGTGTATCTTCTGTGTGTATCCCCTCTCCTGTGTGTATTCTTCTCTCTCCTGTGTGTATCTTCTTTCCTGTGTATCCTCCTCTTTGTGTGTATCCTCTCTCCTGTGTGTATTTCTTTCTCCTGTGTGTATCTTTTCTCTTCTGTGTATCCTCCTGTGTGTATCCTTTCCTGTGTATCTTCCTCTCTCCTTTGTGTATCTTTCTCTTTTGTGTGTATTTCTCTCCTGTGTGTATCTCCTCTCTGTGTGTATTTTTCTCTCCTGTGTATCCCCTCTCTGTGTGTATCTTCTTTCCTGTGTATCTTCTCTCCTTTGTGTATCCTCTTTGTGTGTATCCCTCCTGTGTGTGTATCCCTCCTGTGTGTATCCTCCTCTCCTGTGTGTATCCCCTCTCTCTGTGTGTATCTTTCTGTCCTGTGTGTATCCTTTCTCTGTGTGTGTATCTTTCTCTGTGTATCCCCTCCTGTGTGTATCCCCTCTCTGTGTGTATTCTCTCCTGTGTGTATCTCTCTCTTCTGTGTATCCTCTCCTGTATCCTCCTCTCTGTGTGTATTCTCCTCTCTCCTGTGTGTATCCTTCTCTCCTGTGTGTATCCTCTCTCCTGTGTATTTTCTCCTGTGTATCCTCCTCTCCTGTGTATCTTTTCTCCTGTGTGTATCCTTTTCTCCTGTGTGTATCCTCCTGTGTGTATCTTCTCTCCTTTGTGTATCCTCTCTCCTGTGTATCTCCTCTCTTGTGTATCCTCCTCTCTGTGTGTATCCTTTTTCTCCTGTGTATCCCCTCTCCTGTGTGTATCCTTCTCCTGTGTGTATCTCCTCTCCTGTGTATCCTCCTGTGTATCCTTCTCTCCTGTGTATCCTCCTCTTTTGTGTGTATCCTCCTTCTGTGTGTATCCTTCTCCTTTGTGTATCCTCTCCTGTATCCTCCTCTTCTGTGTATCCTCTCCTCTGTGTATCCCCTCTCTGTGTGTGTATCCCCTCCTGTGTGTATCCTCTCTCTGTGTGTATCCCCTCCTGTGTGTATCTTCCTGTGTATCCTTCTCTCTCTGTGTGTATCCCCTCTGTGTATCCCCTCTCCTTTGTGTATCTCTCTCCTGTGTATCTTCTCACTCCTGTGTGTATCCTCTTCCTGTGTGTATCCTCCTCTCTCTGTGTGTATCCTCCTGTGTATCTTCTCTCTCCTGTGTATCTCCTCTCTTTTTGTGTGTATCCTCTCTCCTGTATCCTCTCCTTTGTGTATCTTCTGTCTCCTGTGTATCTTCCTCTCTGTGTGTGTATCCTCCTCTCTGTGTTTATCTTTTCTCCTGTGTGTCCTCCTCCTCCTGTGTGTATCATTTTTCTCTCCTGTGTATATCAACCTCTTTTGTGTGTATTTCTCTCCTGTGTGTCTCTTTGTGTATCCTCTCTCTCTGTGTATCTTCCTCTGTGTATCCTCCTCTCTGTGTGTATTTTCTTCTTTCCTGTGTGTATCCTCCTCCTGTGTATCCTCCTGTGTGTATCTTCTCTCCAGTGTGTATCCCTCTCCTGTGTGTATCCTCCTTTTTCTGTGTGTGTATCCTCTCTCCTGTGTGTATCCTCCTGTGTGTATCCACCTCTCCTGTGTATCTTCCTCCTTGTGTATCTCCTCTCTGTGTATCTTCTCTCCTGTGTATCCTCCTGTGTATCCTCCTGTGTGTATCTCCTTCCTGTGTGTATCCTCCTCCTGTGTGTATCTTCTCTCTGTGTATCCTCCTCCTGTGTTTATGGTCTCTTTCTGTGTGTATCCTCCTGTGTATCCTTCTCCTGTGTGTATCTCCTTCCTGTGTATCCCCACTCTCCTGTGTGTATCCTCCTTGTGTATCTCCTCTGTGTATCTCCTTCTGTGTGTATTCTCCTCCTCCTGTGTGTATTTTTCTCCTGTGTATCCTCTTTCTCCTGTGTATCCACCTCTCCTGTGTTTATCCTCTCCTGTGTATCCTCCTCTCTGCTGTGTGTATCCTTCTCTCTCCTGTGTATCTCCTCTCTTTTTGTGTGTATCTTCCTCTCTTTTGTATTTATCCTTCTCTTGTGTATCCTCCTTCTGTGTGTATTCCTCCCTCCTGTGTGTATTCTTCACCTCCTGTGTATCCTCCTTTTGTGTATTCACCCTCCTGTGTGTATCCTCCTCTCCTGTGTGTATCCTCCTCTCTTTTTGTGTATCCTCTCCTGTGTGTATCCTCCTCTCTCTGTGTGTATCACCTCCTGTGTGTATCTTTCTCTGTGTGTATCCTCTCTCCTGTGTGTTTCTTTGTGTATCCTTTCTCCTGTGTGTATCCTCCTCTTCTGTGTATCCTTTTCTCCTGTGTTTATCCTCCTCTCCTTTGTGTATCTCCTCTCTTTTTGTGTGTATCCTTCTCCTGTGTGTATCCTCCTATTCTGTGTATTCTCCTCTCCTGTGTGTATCTTTCTGTATCCTCCTCTCCTGTGTATCCTCCTGTGTTTATCCTCCTCTCTGTGTTTATCCTCCTCTCCTGTGTGTATCCTCCTTTCTCCTGTGTGTCCTCCTCTCTGTGTGCATCCTCCTCTCTCCTGTGTATCCCCTCCTTTTGTGCATCCTCCTTTTCCTGTGTGTATCTTCTCTCCTGTGTGTATCCTCCTTTCTCTGTGTGTAACACCCTTTTCCTGTGTGTATCCTTCTCTCCTGTGTGTATCCTCTCTTTGTGTGTATCTCTCTCCTGTGTGTATCTTCCTTTCTCTGTGTATCCTGTTTTCTCCTGTGTGTATCCTCCTGTCTCCTGTGTGTATCCCCTCTCCTGTGTGTGTATCCTCCTCTCTCCTGTGTGTATCCTCTCCTTTGTGTATCTCTCTCCTGTGTGTATCCTCTCTCCTGTATCCTCTCTCTCTGTGTGTATCATTTTTCTCCTGTGTGTTTCCTCTCCTTTGTGTATCCTCTCTGTGTGTATCCTCCTCTCTGCTGTGTGTATCCTTTTTCTCTGTGTGTATTTCTTTCTCCTGTGTTTCTGTTCTGTGTGTATCCTCCTCTCTTCTGTGTATCCTCCTTTCTCCTGTGTGTATCCTTCCTGTGTGTATCCTTTTCTCCTGTGTGTATTTCTTTCTCTGTGTGTATCCTCTCTTTGTGTATCTCTCTGTGTGTATCCACCTCTCCTGTGTGTATTTCTCTCTCCTGTGTGGATCTTTCTCACTCCTGTGTGTATCCTCTTCTGTGTGTATCCTCCTCTCTTTTTGTGTATCCTCTCCTGTGTATCCTCCTTTCTCCTGTGTGAACCTCATCTCCTGTTTGTATCACCACCTCCTGTTTGTATCCTCCTCTCTGTGTGTATCCTCCTGTCTCCTGTGTATCCTTCCTCTTTTGTGTGTATCCTGTCTCCTGTGTATCCTTTTTCTCTGTGTGTATCTCCTCCTGTGTATCTCCTGTGTGTATTTCTCTCCTGTGTGTGTATCCTCCTCTTTTGTGTGTATCCTCCTCTCTTGTGTGTATCATTTTCTCTCCTGTGTTTATCCTCCTCTCTGTGTGTATTCTCTCCTGTGTGTATCCTCCTGTGTATCTCTCTCCTGTGTGTATTTCCTCCTGTGTATCTCTCCTGTGTGTATCCTCCTCTTCTGTGTATCCTCTCTTCTGTGTATCCTCTCCTGTGTGTTTCCCCTGTTCTGTGTGTATCTTCTCCTGTGTATCCTTTTCTCCTGTGTGTATCCTTCCTGTGTGTATCATTTTTCTCCTGTGTGTATTTTTCTCCTGTGTGTATCCTCTCTTTGTGTATCCTCTCTGTGTGTATTCTCCTGTGTGTCTCTCTCCTGTGTGTCCTCCTTCTCCTGTGTGTCCTCCTCTCCTTGTGTATCCTCTCTGTGTGTATCCATCTCTCATGTGTATCCTCTATTCTCCTGTGTGAACCTCATCTCTCCTGTTTGTATCACCACCTCCTGTTTGTATCCTTCTCTCTCCTGTGTGTATCCTTCTGTCTACCGTGTGTATCCTTCTTTTGTGTGTATCCTCCTGTCTCCTGTGTGTGTATCCTATTTTTCCTGTGTGAATCCTCCTCACCCTGTGTGTATATCCCTCTCCTGTGTGTACCTCTCTCCAGTGTGTATCCTCCTGTGTATCCTCCTCTCCTGTGTGTATCATTTTTCTCCTGTGTATATCAACCTCTTTTGTGTGTATTTCTCTCCTGTGTGTATCCCTCCTGTGTGTGTATCCCCTCTCCTGTGTGTATCCCTCTCCTGTGTGTTCTCCTTTGTGTATACTTTCTCTCCTGTGTATCTTCTCTCTCCTCTGTGTATCCCTCTCCTGTGTATCCTCCTGCTGTGTGTATTTTTCTCTGTGTATCCCCTCTCCTGTGTGTTTCCTCCTGTTCTGTGTATCTTCCTCTCTGTGTTTATCCTTCTTTCTCCTGTGTGTATCACCTCCTGTGTATGCCCTCTCCTGTGTGTATTTCTTCTCTGTGTTTATCCTCTCTCTGTGTGTGTATCTTCTCTCTCCTCTGTGTATCCCCTCTCCTGTGTGTATCCTCTTGTGTATCCTTCTTCTCCTTTGTGTACCCACTGTCTCCTGTGTGTACCTCCACTCTCCTGTGTGTATCACCCCTCTCCCATGTTATTTTTTGACTCTCCAAACGAACGACCATATGAAATGGACTAGTGATTATTCTTCACATGTGCAATATTTGAAGTGGTTCTGTGTATTACTCAGCGTTACACAGAATTAGAGTTCATATGAAATAGACTCCTGACTACCACCCAGGTGTGTGTCATTCAGGAAGGCACTTAATTCATGGCTATCTTAAACAGTGTCCTGATTACTCCATAGAAGTTCATTATTCACTGAAACTCTGAATGAGAGGCCATACAAAATAGACACCTGACTATTGCTCCATTGTGAATTATTCAATAAGGTTCTAAATGAGTGGTAGTATGAAATAGAATCCTGAGAATTCCCCAGGTGTGTATCATTCAGGAGGCACAGAATGAGTGGCCATATAAAAATGCTCGACTATTACCCTGGTGTGGATTATTCACTGAGGATCTAAATGAGTGGCTACATGAAGTAGACTCTTAACTCTTCCCCAGGTGTGTATTATTGAATGAGACTCTGACTAAGTGGGCATAAAAGAGACTCAGGTGTATTGCCCAGGTGTTCATTACTTACAGAGACTCTGAATGTGTAGGCATTTGAAGTAGACCCTTGACTGTTTCTGAGGGGAGTATTATTCACAGAGGCCCAGAACGAGTGGCCATGTGAAAGAGATTCCTGACTTATCAGATATACATGTTATTCACTAAAACACTGAAAGAGTGGCCTTATGAAATAGACCGCATTTTACTCCACAGGTGGGCGTTATTTTTGACTCTCCAAACGAACGACCATATGAAATAGACTAGTGATTATTCCCACATGTGCAATATTCAAGAGGTTCTGTATGAGTGTCCATATCAAATAGTCTCCTGACTCTCACACATGTGTGTATCATTCACGGAGCTGCTTTATTTGGGGCTACCTTCAATAGGGTCCTCACTCCTCCACAGCTGTTTATTACGCACTGAAGCTCTGAATGAGAGGCCATATGAAATAGACTCCTTACTATTGCCCCATTGTGCATTATTCGTAATGCTGTGATTGAGTGGCCATATGACCTGGACTCTGACTATTCCCAAGGTGTGTATTCTTCAGTCAGTTTCTGAACGAGTGACCACATAAAATAGACTCCTGACTCTGTCCTCTTGACTATTTCTCAGCTCTGCATTTTCCACTGAGTCGCTGGGTGAATGGTCATATCAAATAGTCTCCAGACAATTCTCCAGGTGTGCATTATTCAGTGAGTCTCTTAATAAGTGGCTATATATAATAGAATCCTGAGTATTTTCCAGATATATATGATTCTTCACTGAGGAACTGAATAAGTGGCAATGTCAAGTACACCTGACATTTCCATACATCTGTATTATTCTGTGAGGCTCTGAATGAGTGGCCATAAAATAGAGACTCCTATATACTACTCAGGCGTGAGTTTTACATTCGCTGTAAATGAGTGGCTATACGAAATAGAATCCTGACTTTCCCAAGGTGTCTGTTATTCAGTTAGGCTCTGAGTATGTGGCTATATGAAATAGAATTCTGACTACAATACAGGTGTTCTTTACTCAATGAACCTCTGAAGAAATGCCACATGTAATAGCGTCCAGAGTATTCCTCAGGTATTTATTATTCACTGAGGCTCTGAAACTTTGGCCATATGAAATTGTTTCTGACTAGTCTACAGGTGTGTATTATTGACTCTGACTCTAAATATTTGGGCATATGGAATAGACTAGTGACTATTCCAAAGTTGTGTATTACTGACTCAGGCTTTGATTTTGTGGCCATATAAAATAGACTAGTGTCTATTCCACATGTGTGCATTATTCCCTTAGGCTGTAAATGAGAGGCTATGTAAAGTACACTCCTAACACTTCCCCAGGTGTGTGTCACTCAGTGAGGCTCTTTGTATGACCATATGAAACAGGAGGTGTCTATCTCAAATAATTTTATTATTCAGTGAATCTCTGAGTGGCTATATGAAATAGACTGCTGAGTACTTTACATTTGTGCATTATTCATTGAGGTTATGAGTCAGTGGCCATATAAATGAATCCTGACTAATCCACACGTGCATATTATCCACTGAGGCTATGAATGTGTGTCC
Organism: Saguinus midas; assembly: GCA_021498475.1. Lineage (NCBI taxonomy): Eukaryota > Metazoa > Chordata > Mammalia > Primates > Cebidae > Saguinus > Saguinus midas. The sequence goes on along the minus strand of JAKFGQ010000629.1, from coordinate 445 downwards.
AAATGAAATAGACTCCTGGCTACTCCACAGGTCTGCATTATTTAATGAGGCTCTGAATGAATGTCCATCGAAAATAGACTCCAAATTATTCTCCAGGTGTGTATTATTCAGTGACTGAAGATATGTAATTAGATTTCTTACTATATCAAGGGTTTGTTTTATGCACTGGCTCTGAATATGTGTCTACATGAAAGAGTCTCCTGACTACACCACATTTTTCAATGACACATTGAATGAGAGGCCACATGAAAGTCTCCTGACTATTCCACAGGTGTGCATTATTTAGTGAGACTCTGAATGAGGAGATACAAGTAAATCCTGACTATTTATCCAGGTGTGTACATTTAGTGAGGCTCTCAACGGTAGCCATAGGAAAGAGACTTCTGACTATTCCACAGGTGTGTATTATTCAGTGAATCTCTGAATGAGTGGCCATAAAATATAG
>JAKFGQ010000628.1:0-18051 GCA_021498475.1 Saguinus midas | reverse complement strand
CAAAACAAAGGCAATTTCAGGGAAGAAAATTCCTGGCAAGGCAAATCAATGCAAGGTTATTCCAAGCAACAAATTCCATGCAAGGCTAGGCTGGGAAAATCAGGAAAAAAACAAGGAAAGACAAATTCAGGCAAGGCAGTTTAGGTAAGCCAATTTCCAGGCAAGGCAAGGCAAGGCAATTCCAGGCAGGCAATTCCACATAGGCAAGGCAGAACAATTCCAGGAAAGGCTAATTCAGGTTAGGCAAGACAAGGCAATTTCAGGCATGGCAACTCGAGGCAAGGCAAGGGAAGAAAATTTCAAAAAAAAAAGAAAATTCCAGGCAAGGCTTGGAAAGTCAAGGCAATTTCAGTCAAGGCAACACAAGGCAAGGCAAAGCAATGCAACTTCAGGCAAGAAAATTTCTAACAAGGCAAGTCAATGCAAGGCAATTTTAGGTAAGTGAATTCCAGGAAAGTATACGCAAAGATATTGCAGGCAAGGCAAACCCAGGCAAGCCAATTCCAGGCAAGGCAAGGCAAAAAAAATCCAGGCAAGTCAAGGCAAGGCAAGTAACGTAAATCCAGGCAAGGCAATTCGAGGTAAGGGAAGACAGGAAAATTCCAAGCAAGGGAATTTGAGGCAAGGCAAGGCAAGGCAAAAAAGGGTAATTATAGGCAAGGCGATTTCAGGCAAGGCAAGACAATTCCAGGCAAGGCAAGATAAGATAAGGCAAGACAAATCCAGACAAAAAAATTCTTGCAATGCAAGCATTCAGAGCTTCACAGAATAATACAGACCTATGGAAACTTCTTGAGTGTATTTACATGGCCACTTATTCAGAACCTCAGTGAAGAATCATATATATCTGGAAAATAAATAGCATTATATATAGCCACTTATTCAGAGACTCACTGAATAATGTACAACTGAGGAATAGTCTGAGAATATTTGATATGTCGCTACACCAGCGACTCAGTGGAAAATGCAGAACTGAAAAATAGTCAAGAGGATAGAGTCAGGAGTTATGTTTATGTGGTCACTGTTCAGAATCTCACTGAAGAATACACACCTTGGGAATAGTCAGAGTCCAAGTCATATGGCCACTCAATCACAGCATTACCGAATAATGCACAATGGGGCAATAGTAAAGATATTATTTCATATGGCCTCTCATTCAGAGCTTCAGTGCATAATAAACAGCTGTGGAGTAGTCAGGACCCTATTGAAGGTAGCCCCAAATTACAGCTCCTTGAATGATACACATGTGTCAGAGTCAGGAGACTATTTGTTATAGACACTCATACAGAACCTTTCGAATACTGCACATGTGGGAATAATCAGCAGTCTGTTTCATATGGTGATTTGTTTTGAATCAAAAAATGCACACCTGTTTAGTAAAATGGGTTCTATTTCAGAAGGCCACTCTTTCAGTGTTTTAGTGAATAATATGTATATCTGAAAAATAAGGAATCTCTTTCACATGGCCACTGTTCAGGGCCTCTGTGAAGAATACTCTCAAAATAGTCAAGTGTCTACTTTAAATGGCTCACATTCAGAGACTGTAGGTAATGAACACCTGGGCAATACCCTGAGTCTCTTTATGCCCACTTAGTCAGAGTCTCATTCAATACTATACACCTGGGGAGATAAGAGTCTACTTCATGTAGCCACTCATTTAGAGCTCAGTGAATAATGCACACCAGGGTAATAGTCAGCATTATTTATATGGCACTCATTTGTGCCTCACTGAGTGATACACCTGAAGAATTCTAAAGACTATTTGATACTACCACTCATTTAGCACCTTATTGAATAATTCACAATGAGCAATAGTCAGGTGTCAATTTTATATGGTCTATCATTCAAAGTTTCAGTGAATAGTAAACTTCTATGGAGTAATCAGGACGCTGTTTAAGCCGAATTAGTGCCTTGCTGAATGATACACCTGTGATAGTAAGGAGTCTATTTCATATGAACTCTAATTTTGTGTATCATTGAGTAATACACACCTGGGAAGTGTCAGGAGTCTATTTGGTATGGACACTCAAACAGAGCCTGTTTGATTAATGCACATGGATAATAATGAGGAGTTTATGTCATACGGCTACTCATTCAGACAAACGTGAATAATGCACATGTGGAGTAAATAGAAGTCTGTTTCATATGGCCTCTTTCACAGCCTCACTGAATATTACACACTTGTGATATAGTCGAGTCTATTTTTATGGCCACTCATTCAGAGAATCACTAAATAATGCACACCTGTGAATAGAAGACTCTTTCTATGGCCTTAAAAGCCTCACTAAGTGTACACACCTGGAGAAATAGTCAGGATTTACTTATCCCTCATTCAGAGTCTCACTAAATAACACCTGTGGAATAGTCAGGAGACTTTTCATGTGGCCTCTAATTTGGAATGTCACTGAATAATGGTGTAGTCAGGAGTCTATTTCATGTAGACACATATTCAGAGTTTCAGTGAATAAAACAGACACTTGATATAGTAAGAATCTAAAAACATATTCTGCTCACTGAATAATACACACCTGGAGAATAATTTGGAGTCTATTTTTGATGGACATATTCAGCCTCGAAAATATGTACACCTGTGAGTAGCCAGGAGTCTATTTTATTACACACATTCATAGCCTCAGTGGATAATATGCACGTGGATTAGTCAGGATTCATTTTATATGGCCACTGACTGTAACCTCAGTAAAAATGCAAAAATGTAAAGTACTAGCAGTCTATTTCATATAGACACTCATTCAGAGATTCACTGAATAATACAAATATTTGAGATAGACAGCATCCTGTTTCATATGGTCAAAAAGAGCCTCACTGAGTAATGCACACAGGGGAAGTGTTAGAGTCTATTTATATAGCCTTTCATTTACAGAATCAGGAATAATGCAGAATAGACACTAGTCTATTTTATATGGCCACAAAATCAAAGAAATAAAACTTGTCTTCATATTGTTTTAATGGTGAATCAAAAATATGCACACCTGTGGAGTAAATTTCTATTTCAGAAAGCCACTTTCAGAGTTTTCAGTGAATAATAATATACTGAAAAGTAAAATCTTACATGGCATCATTCAGAGCCTCAGAAAACACCTCATAGTCAGGTCTATTAAATGGCTACACATTCAGAGTCTGAATACAACACCTGGGAAAATTCTTTTAGCAATCTACAATAATACACACCTGAAGAAGGAGTCATATGTAGCCCCATTTCAGCTCAGTGAATAATACACACCAGGGAATAATGAGCATTTTTATATGGCCACACAGTGCCTCAGAATATATAATTAAAATCAGGATTCTATTTACACCATTCATTTAGACTCACTGAATAATGCACATGGAGAATAGTCAGGTGTCTATTTGATATGGTCTTCACCCAAAGTTTCAGTGAAAATAAACTCATGGAGAATCAGGAGCTGTTTAAGAACACTTCAGTCTCACTGAAGAATACACACTGGGAATAGGGCATCTGTCATATGACAATACTGAGTAATACACATGGGGCAATAGGAGTCTATTTTATATAATTCAGAACCTGTGATTAATGCACAATAGAAATAATAAGTCTATGTCATAACTCATTCAGAGACTGTTAATAAGACATGAGAAAATTTTGAATACTGCACATGTGGGAATAATCACTGTCTTTTCATGGTGTTTCATTTTGAATCAAAACTTATGCACACCTGTGAGTAAAATGGGTTCTATTTCAGAAGGCCACTCTTTCAGTGTTTTAGTGAATAATATGTATATCTGAAAAAGTAAGGAATCTCTTTCACATGGCCACTGTTCAGGGCCTCTGTGAAGAATAATACCCCCTCAAAATAGTCAAGTCTACTTAAATGGCTACACATTCAGACTCTGTAGGTAATGAACACCTGGGCAATACACCTGAGTCTCTTTTATGCCCACTTAGTCAGAGTCTCATTCAATAATACACACCTGGGGAAGATTTAAGAGTCTACTTCATGTAGCCACTCATTTAGAGCCTCAGTGAATAATAACACCAGGGTAATAGTCGAGCATTTTTATATGGCCACTCATTTTGTGCCTCACTGAGTGATATACACCTGAAGAATCCTCAGGATTCTATTTGATACTACCACATTTAGAACCTTATTGAATAATTCACAATGGAGCAATAGTCAGGTGTCTATTTTATATGGTCTATCACCAAAGTTTCAGTGAATAATAAACTTCTATGGAGTAATCAGGACGCTGTTTAAGATAGCCACGAATTAAGTGCCTTCCTGAATGATACACCTGATAGTCAGATCTATTTCATATGAACTCTAATTTTGTGTATGTTGAGTAATACACACCTGGGGCAGTGTCAGGAGTCTATTTGGTATGGACACTCAAACAGAACCTGTTTGATTAATGCACACATGTATAATAATGAGGAGTCTATGTCATGGCTACTCATTCAGACAAACAGTGAATAATGCATGTAAAGTCAAGTCTGATTCATACGCCATGAATATTACACACTGTGATATAGTCAGTCTATTTTTATGGCCACCATTCAGAGAATCACTAAATAATGCACACCTGTGAATAGTCAGAAGTCTACACTATTGAGTCACTAAGGTACACCCTGAAATAGTCAGGATTTACATTCCTCATTCAGAGTCTCACTAAATAATGCACACCTGTGGAATAGTCAGAGACTCTTTCCTATGGCCACTCGTTAAGAGCCTCAAATGTACACACCTGGGAAATAGTCAGGATTTACTATATCCTCATTCAGAGTCTCACTAAATAATGCACACCTGTGGAATAGTCAGGAGACTTTTCATGTGGCCTCTAATTCGGAGTGTCACTGAATAATGTGGTGTAGTCAGGAGTCTATTTCATGTAGACACATATTCAGAGCCACAGTGAATAAAAGACAGTTTTATGTTGTAAGAATTTAATATGGCCACATCTTCTGAGCCTCACTGAATAATACACACCTGGAGAATAATTTGGAGTCTATTTCGATGGACATTCATTCAGAGCCTCGGTAAATAATGTACACCTGTGGAGTAGCCAGGAGTCTATTTTATTAGGACACATTCATAGCCTCAGTGGATAATATGCACGTGGATTAGTCAGATTCCAATTTATATATGGCCACTGACTCGTAACCTCAGTGAAAATGCACAAATGTAAAGTACTCAGCAGTCTATTTCATATAGACACTCATTCAGAGATTCACTAAATAATAAATATTTAATATAGCAGCATCCTGTTTCATGGTCACACAAAATGAGCCTCACTGTAAGGCACCTAGGGAAGTGTTAGGAGTCTACTTTATATAGCCTCATTTACAGCCTCAGGAATAATGCACATGTGGAATAGACACTAGACTATTTTATATGGCCACAAAATCAAAGCCTGAGTGAGTAATACACAACTTTGGAATAGTCACTATTTTACATGCCCAAATATTTAGAGTCAGAGTCAATACACGCCTGTGGACAAGTCAGAAAACAATTTCATGGCCAAAGTTTCAGAGCCTCAGTGAATAATACATACCTGGGAAATACTCAGGACGCTATTACATGTGGCATCAATTTCAGAGCTTCCTTGAATAAGAAACACCTCTATTGTAGTCAGAATTCTATTTCCTATAGCCACATATTCAGATCAAACTGAATAACATACACCTTGGGAAAAGTTAAAATTTATTTCGTATAGCCACTCATTTAGAGCCAAATGTAAAAACGCATGCCTGAGAGCATTCAGGCTCTATTTTATGGCCACTCATTCAGAGCTTCACAGAATAATACAGACCTATGAAAACGTCAGGAGTGTATTTACATGGCCACTTATTCAGAACCTCAGTGAGGAATCATATATATCTGGAAAATACTCAGGATTATATTATAGCCACTTATTCAGAGACTCACTGAATAATGCACAGCTAAGGAATAGTCTGGAGACTATTTGATATGACTCTTCACCCAGCGACTCAGTGGACAATGCAGAACTGAAAATAGTCAAGAGGATAGAGTCAGGGTTTATGTTATGTGGTCACTTTCAGAATCTCACTGAAGAATACACACCTTGGGAATAGTCAGTGTCCAGTCATATGGACACTCAATCACAGCATTACCGAATAATGCACAATGGGGCAATAGGAGTCTATTTCATATGGCCTGTCATTCAGCTTCAGTGCATAAACAGCTGGAGTAGTCAGGACCCTATTAAGGTAGCCCCAAATTAAGCAGCTCCGTGAATGATACACATGTGTCAGAGTCAGGAGACTATTTGACATAGACACTCATACAGAACCTTTTTGAATACTGCACATGTGAATAATCACTAGTCTGTTTCATATGGTGATTAGTTTGGAGAATCAAAAAATGCACACCTGTTGAGTAAAATGGGTTCTATTTCATAAGGCCACTCTTTCAGTGTTTTAGTGAAATATGTATATCTGATAAGTCAGGAATCTCTTCACATGGCCACTGTTCTGGGCCTCTGAATAATACCTCAGAAACAGTCAAGGGTCTACTTCAAATGCCTACATTCAGAGTCTCTGAAGTAATGAACACCTGGGCAATACACCTGAGTCTTTTTATGCCCACTTAGTCAGAGTCTCATTCAATAATACACACCTGGGGAAGAGTTAAGTCTACTTCATGTAGCCACTCATTTAGATCCTCAGTGAATAATCCACACCAGGTAATAGTTGAGCATTTTTATATGGCCACTCATTCTGTGCCTGAATGATACACCTGGGGAATTCTCAGGATTCTATTCATACCACTCATTTATTTATAAATGACACTGAATTTTATTCACATCACAAAAAAGTTACAAATACTTTGTGTGTGTGTGTGTGTATATTTTTAGAATTTTTAATTTTATTATTATAGGTTTTACATAGAACGTAAAAGATACTTGATGTACACAGTGGCAGTCTGTTTTATGACTTCTCCTCACCCACATTTGGCATTCATCCCCAGGCTATCCCAAGGCTGTAATTCAATAGACTGTATAGAAACCGTCTGTGTCCATGTGTTCTCATTTTCTCACCTGCCATGAGGAGTATAGTATTTCCTGTTCTGTGTCAGTTTGCTAAGAATGATGTCTCATTCATCCATGTCCTACAAAAGACAATAAACTCATTTTTGATTGCTGTAATATTTGTATATGTGCCACATTTTCCCAGTCCAGTCTATCATCGATCATTTGGGTTGGTTCCAGTTCTTTGCTATTGTAAACAGCAATGAACATCTGAATGTGTCCTTATAGAATGACAGTCCTTGATATATACCCAGTAATGGGATTGCTGGGTCAAATGGAATTTCTATTTCTGGGTCTGAGGAATCGCATCTGTCTTCCACAATGGTTGAACATTACACTCAACAGTGTAAGAGAGTCTATTTCTCCACGTCTCCAGCATCTGCTGTCTCCAGAAATGACTTTTCTAACTGTGATGCATTCAATGTGGTTTTGATTTGCACTCTAATGACCAGTGATGATGAGCATTTTTCATGTTTGTTGGCCTCATGTATGTCTTCGTAAAGTTTGTTCACTAATTTGTGAATGGGTTTGTTTGTTTTTTCCTGTAAATCTGTTTGAGTTCTAAATTCTGGATATAAGACCTGTCATGTAAACTGCAAAAGAGATTCTGATGGTTACACCACCTAGTGACTGTTTCTTTGCCGCAGAAGCTGGGGAGTGATTAGGTCCCATTTGTCATTTTGGCTTTTGTTGCCAATGGGTGTTTCATGAAGTCCTTGCCATATCCTGAATGCTGTTGGGATTTTCAGGGTTTTTATGGTGTCAGGTCTTACGTTTAAGTAATCCATCTGGAGTTAATTTTAGTGAGTAAGGAATCCAGTTTCTGCTTTCTGCACATGGCTAGATTTTCCCAACACCATTTATTAAATAGGAATCCTTTCCCATTGCTGTTTTTTGTCTGGTTAATCAAAGATAATATGTCAGAATGTGGTGTTGCTCAATGCTTCTGTTCCGTTCCATTGGTCTATATCTGTTTTGCACCAGTACATGCTGTTTTGATTACTGAGCCTTGTAGTATAGTTTGAAGCCTGGTACATGCCTCCGCTGTGTTCTTTTTGCTTAGAATTGACTTCCCCTCTTTGGTTCCATGAAATTCGGTGTTTTTTTCCAGTTCTGTGAAGAAATTCAATGGTATTTTTGATGACATAATGATTGTAAATTACTTTGCAATATAGATTTCAGATATTGATTCTTACCACGAACATGGAGTGCTCCATCTGTTTGTGTCTCACTTCGTTGAGCAGTGGTTGTAGTTTTAAAGAGGTCATATTCTAGTGAGTTGTATTCAGGTATTTTATTTTCTTTGTAGCAATTGTGAATCAGTTCTCTGATTTGGTCTCAAGTCTGTTATTGGTGTATAGGAATGCTTGTGAACAATTGAATTTTCATTTATATGAGATGTAAGAATATATCACCTGGGCTTATGGGTATCAATGGTTTCTTAGGAATATTTTTTAATTTTTATTGCATTATAGGTTTGGGGGTACATGTGCAGAACGTGCAAGATAGTTGCATAGGCAGTGCTGCCTCCTCCCTTCACCCACACTTGGTATTCATCCCAGGCTATCCTCCCAGCCCCCTGCTGTCCCTCCCATTCCCCCAACAGTCCCCAGTGTATAGTAGAATGCCTCTGTGACATTTTCTCACCCACCTGAGTGAGTATATGTATTTCTTTTCTGTTCTTGTGTCAGTTTGCTGAGAATGATGTTCTAGATTCATCCATGTCACAAAGGACACAAACTCATCATTTTGATTGCTGCATAATATTCCATGGTGTATATGTGCCACATTTTCCCAGTCCAGTCTATCATCGTTGGGCATTTGGGTTGGTTCCAGGTCCTTGCTATTGTAAACAGTGCTGCAATGAACATTCGTGTGCATGTGTCCTTATAGTACAACGATTTATAGTCCTTTGGATAGATACCCAGTAATGGGATTGCTGGGTCAAATGGAATTCTATTTCTAGGTCCCTGAGGAATCGCACTGTCTTCCACAATGGTTGAACTAATTTACACTCACCAACAGTGTAAGAGTGTTCCTATTTCCACATCCTCTCAGCATCTGCTGTCTCCAGATTTTTAATGATCGCCATTCTAACTGGTGGAGATGGTATCTCAATGTGGTTTTGATTTGCATCTCTAATGACCAATGATGATGAGCACTTTTCATATGTTTGTTGGCCTCATGTATGTCTTCTTTGTAAAGTTTCTGTTCATATCCTTTGCCCATTTTGAATGGGCTTGTTTGTTTTTTCCTGTAAATCAGTTTGAGTTCTTTGTAAATTCTGGATATCAGCCCTTTGTCAGATGTGTAAACTGCAAAGATTTTTCCCATTCTTATGGTTGCCGATTAACCTAGTGACTGTCTTTTGCCGCAGAAGCTGTGGAGTTTGATTAGGTCCCATTTGTATATTTTGGCTTTGTTGCCAATGCTTTTGGTGTTTTGTTCATGAAGTCCTTGCCTACTCCTATGTCCTGAATGGTTTTGCCCAGATTTTCTTCTTGGGTTTTGTGGTGTCAGGTCTTATGTTTAAGTCTTTAATCCATCTGAGTTAATTTTAGTGGTGTCAGGAAGGGGTCCAGTTCTGCTTTCTGCACATGGCTAGCCAGTTTTCCCAACACCATTTATTTAGGAATTTTCATTGCCTGTTTTGTCTGGTTTATCAAAGATAATATGGTTGTAGAGTTGTGTTGCCTCCGATGCTTCTGTTCTCTTCCATGGTCTATATCTCTGTTTTGGTACCAGTACCATGCTGTTTTGATTACTGTAGCCTTGTAGTATACTTGAAGTCTGGTAGTGATGCCTCCGCTGTGTTCTTTTGCTTAGAATTGACTTGGCTATGCGGGCTCTTTTTTGGTTCCATATGAAATTCATGGTGGTTTTTCCAGTTCTGTGAAGAAATTCAATGGTAGTTTGATGGGAATAGCATTGATTGTGTAAATTACTTTGGGCAGTATAGCCATTTTCACGATATTGATTCTTCCTAACCATGAGCATGGAATGTTTGTCCATCTGTTTGTGTCCTCTCTTATTTCACTGAGCAGTTGTTTGTAGTTTTCCTTAAAGAGGTCCCTTACATTCCTAGTGAGTTGTATTCCTAGGTATTTTATTTTCTTTGTAGCAATTATGAATGGCAGTTTGTTCTTGATTTGGTTCTCTTTAAGTCTGTTATTGGTGTATAGGAATGCTTGTGATTTTTGAACATTGATTTTATATCCTGAGACTTTGCTGAAGTTGCTTATCAGTTTCAGGAGCTTTTGGGCTGAGATAATGGGGTTTTCTAGGTATAATATCATGTCATCTGCAAATAGTGATAATTTGGCTTCCATCTTTCCTATTTGAATAAACTTTATTTCTTTTTCTTGCCTGATTGCTCTGGCTAGAAATTCCAGTACTGTGTTGAAAAGAAGTGGTGAGAGACATCCTGTTCAGTGCCGGATTTAGAATGCTTCCAGTTTGCCCATTCATGATATTGGCTGTTGATTTGTCATAAATAGCTTTTATTTTGAGATATGTTCCATCAATACCAAGTTTATTGAGGGTTTTAGCATAAAGGGCTGTTGAATTTTGTCAAATTTCGCGTCAATTGAGATAATCATGTGTTTTTGTTTTTGCTTCTGATGTGGTGAATTACATTTATAGACTTGCATGTTGAACCAGCCTTGCATCCCGGATGAATTACTGATCATGATGAATAAGTTTTTAATGTGCTGTTGCAATCGTTTGCCAGTATTTTATTGAAGATTTTGCATCTATGTTCATCATGGATATTGGCCTGAAGTTTTCTTTCTTGTTGAGTCTCTGCAGGTAACAGGATGATGTTGGTCTCATAAAATGATTTGGGAAGGGTCTCTTTGGATTATTTGGAAAAGTTTCAGAAGGAATGGTACCAGATCCTTGTGTGTCTGGTAGAATTCAGCTGTGAACCCATCTGGACCTGTGTTTTTTGTGTGGTAGGTTTCAATTGCTGCCTCAACTTCAGACCTGTTGTCTATTCATAGTTTCAGCTTCCTCCTGGTTTAGGCTTGGGAGGACACAGGCGTCCAGGAATTTATCCATTTCTTCCTGATTTACTAGTTTATGCATAGAGTTGTTTGTAGTATTCTCTGATGATGGTTTGAATTTCTGTGGAATCTGTGGTGATTTCCTTTATCGTTTTTATTGCATCTATTTGGTTGTTCTCTTCTTTATCAGTCTGGCTAGTGGTCTGTCTATTTTATTGATCTTTCAAAACCAGCTCTTGGATTTATTGATTTTGAAGGGTTTTTCTGTCTCTATCTCCTTCAGTTCTTCTCTGATCTTAGTTATTTCTTGTCTTCGCCAGGTTTTGAGCTTTTGATCTTGCTCCTCAGCTCTTTCAATTTTGACGATAGGGTGTTAATTTTGGATCTCCACCTTCTCATGTGGGCACTTATTGCTATATATTTTCACAGACTGCTTTAAATGTGTCCCAGAGATTCTTGTACGTTGTGTCTTCATTCTTTGGTTTCAAAGAACTTTATTTCTGCCTTCATTTCATTGTTTATCAATCAACATTCAAAAGCCAGTTGTTCAGTTTCCATGAAGCTGCGGTTCTGAGTTATTTTCTGAATTTGAGTTCCAACTTGATTGCACTATGGTCTGAGAGACTGTTTGTTGATGTTGTTTTGCATTTGCTGAGGAGTGCTACTTCCAATTATGTCATTTTGAGGTGTGACGTGGTGCTGAGAAGAATGTATTCTGTGGATTTGGGGTGGAGAGTTCTGTAATGTCTATCAGGTTTGCTTGTTCCAGGTCTGAGTTCAAATCCTGATATCCTTGTTAATTTTCAGTCTGGTTGATCTGTCTATTGACAAGTGTTAAAGTCTCTCACTATTATTGTGTGGGAGTCTAAGTCTCTTGTAAGTCATTAAGAACTTGCCTTATATATCTGGGTCCACATTGGGTCCATATATATTTAGAATCGTTATCTCTTGTTGTATTGATCCTTTTACCGTTATGTAATGACCTTCTGTGTCCCTTTTGATCTTTGTTGCTTAAAGTCTATTTTATCAGAGATGAATTGCAACTCCTGCTTTTTTTGCCTCCATTTGCTTGGTAAATCTTCTGCCATCCTTTATTTTGAGTTTTGTGTATCTTTGCATGTGAGGTGGGTTTCTGGATACAGCACACCGATGGGTTTTGGTTTTTTTCCAATAGTCTGTGTCTCTTGATTGCATTTAGCCCATTTACATTCAGGGTTAATATTGTTATGTGAATTTGATACTGCCATTTTGATGCTAGCTGCTGTTTTGCCCATTGGTTCATGTACATTCATTTTTTTTGATGGTCTTTAGCATTTGGTATGCTTAGGATGGCGGACTGTTTTCTTTCTATGTGTAGTGTCTCTTTCAGGAGCTCTGTAAAGCAGGCCTAGTGGTGACAAAACTCTGAGTACTTGCTTCTGAAGGATTTTATTTTTCCTTCACTTATGAAGCTCAGTTTGGCTGATATGAAATTCTGGGTTGAAAGTTCTTTCTTTAAGGATGTTGAATATTGGCCCCACTCTCTCTGGCTTGTAGAGTCTCTGAGAGATCTGCTGAGTCTGATGGGCTTACCTTTGTGGGTGACCCGACCTTTCTCTCTGGCTGCCCTTACATATTTTCCTTCGTTTCAACCCTGGTGAATCTGACGATTATGTTCTTGTTGCTCTTGCAGAGTATCTGTGGTGTTCTTATTTCCTGGAGTTGAGTATTGACCTGTCTTGCTAGGTTGGGAAATTTTCTGGATAATATCCTGAGTGTTTTCCAGCTTGGATTCATTCTCTTCGTCACATTCTGGTACACCTATCAAACGTAGGTTTGGTCTTCACAGTCCCACATTTCCTGGACATTTTATTCATTCCTTGTCCTTTTTCAATCTTGGTTTCATTTTATTTCATTGAGTTGATCTTCAACTTGATATTCTTCAGCTTGGTCAATGACTGTTGAAACTTGTGCTTCGAAGTTCTCGTGGTGTTTTTCAGCCCTTCAATTCATTCCTCTAGTTGTCCATTCTGTTATCACCTCGAATCTTTTTCAAATCTTTTTTTCAAGGTTCTTAGTTTCTTTGCACTGGTTTAGAACATGTTCCTTTAGCTCACTGAAGTTTCTCATTATCCACTTTCTGAAGTCTGATTCTCATTTCGTCACACATTCATTCTGTCCAGCTTTGTTCCTTGTTGGTGAGGAGTCATTTTGAGGTGAGTGTTTTGGTTTCGGTGCTTTCCTTTTGCGCTGTTTCTTCCCATCTTTATGGATTTATCCACCTGTCTTAGTAGTTGCTGATTTTTCAATTGGATCTCTGTGTGGATGCTGAGATTGTTGATGATGAAGTATTTGTTACTTAGTTTCTCTAATGGTCTATCCTCTGCTGTATGAGTGCTGAACCACCCAGGCCCTGCTTGTCATTATACGCAGCTGCAGAACAGTGAGGATGATACCAGTTTTCTGCTGCTGTCTTGTTCCAGAATGATGCCAGCCAAATGCCTGATTAGTCCTTTTTGGGGTGACTCTTAATATACAGGGTCAGGGCGCTGCTTGAGGAGACAGCCTGTACATAGGAGCTTCAGTGCTGTGCTGTGATCTGCTATTCAGGGCTTTGGGGATGTGTTTATGTACAACAGAACACAAAACTTTTTGTCAGATGCTCTGTCTCAGGAGTTGAGCTTTATGAGTATCTGTGTACTGTCCTGCAAAAGAAGGCACCTATTCACTATTTGTCTCTTGGGGCTCTGCTCATTGCTGGGTCACTGTTGCTGTGAGGCTCATTCTCCTGTGGAGCCTCTGGCAGAATCTCTTATGGCAGGTTCAGGAACAGCAGGCACCTGAGTAATGCGGATCATCTGTGCAGATGCCCTCAACCTGGCTGCACCGTAGATGCCGGCAGCAAACAGCCCCAGGGAATGTCTTCTTGTCCCTGTCATTGGACCTGTGATAACCCCAGATCCCTGCCTCAGAGTCCACTCTCTCTCTTCCTAAGCTGAATTGACTATCACTGGCTCCCAGTAGCCTGCTGATAGGGCACTATCGTCATCTCCTGTGCTGCTTTTACTGCACCAGCTCAGATCACGCAGGAATGGTCTTCATTGTCCAAGTCCTTCAATCAGATGGACATGCCAATCTGACCAAATCTGGATTGCTAATAACAGGACACCGACCAGAGTTTTGTGCTGTGCCACTGTTGACCAACCACTTGTGCAGATGTGCTGAGCCAGCATTGGTACACCTGGGACTTTCAAAGTTCTGTGAAAAAGTCCATCCGACAATGTAAGACTCACCTCTGCGCTTTCACTGAGAGCTGCAATCCTGAGTCACCTCTGGGATACCTGAGTCTCTTTATGCCCACTAGTCAGACTCATTCAATACACAACAAAGGAAGATTTAAGAGTCACTATGTAGCCACTCATTTAGAGCCTCAGTGAATAATGCACACCAGGATAATAGTGAGCATTTTTATATGGCCACCATTTGTGCCTCACTGAGTGATATACACCTGAAGAATTCAGGATTCTATTTCATACTACCACTCATTTAGCACCTTATTGAATAATTCACAATGGAGCAATAGTCAGGTGTCTATTTTATATGGCTATCACTCAAAGTTTCAGTGAATAATAAACTATGGAGTAATCAGGACGCTGTTTAAGATAGCCATGAATTCAGTGCCTCACTAATGATACACACCTGGGTAATGGAGCCTATTTCATATGAACTCTAATTCAGGTATCATTAGTAATACACACCTGGGGAATAGTCAGGAGTCTATTTGTTATGGACACTAAACAGAACTTGTTTGATTAATGCACACATCTATAATAATGAGAGTCTATGTCATGGCTACCATTCAGACAAAAAGTGAATAATGCATGTAAACATTCTGATTACTTGTAGTCATTCTTATGGACCTCTCTTCACAGCCTCACTGAATAATACAGAATTGTATAGTCTGGAGTCTATATGGCCACCCATTCAGAGTCACTAAATAATGCACACCTGTGGAATAGCCAGATAGTCTTTTATACACTCATTCAGAGTCTCACTAAATAATGCACACCTGAATAGTCAGGATTTTTATATGGCCACTCATTAAAAGCCTCACTAATATAATAAATAGTCAGATATAACATATCCCTTCATTCAGAGTTCACTAAATAATGTACATTTAATAGCAGAATTTTTCATGTAGCCTCAGAATGTCACTGATAAGTGAGTACATATATCCTCTCATTTACAGCCCCAGGAATAATGCACACGTGTGGAATAGACACTAGACTATTTTATATGGCCACAAAATCAAAGCCTGAGTCAGTAATACACACTTTGGAATAGTCACTTGTCTTTTTACATGCCCAAATATTTAGAGTCAGAGTCAATACACGCCTGACTAGTCAGAAAACAATTTATATGGCCAAAGTTTCAGAGCCTCAGTGAATAATAAATACCTGGGAAATACTCAGGACGCTATTACATGTGGCATCAATTCAGAGCTTCATTGAGTAAGAACACCTCTATTGTAGTCAGAATTCCCTATAGCCACATATTCAGAGCCTAACTGAATAAGATACACCTTGGGAAAAGTTAAAATTCTATTTTGTATAGCCACTCATTTAGAGCCAATGTAAAACGCACGCCTGAGGAGCATTCAGGAGTCTCTATTTTTATGGCCACTCATTCAGAGCCTCACAGAATAATACAGACCTATGGAAAATATCAGGAGTGTATTTCACATGGCCACTTATTCAGAACCTCAGTGAGGAATCATATATCTGGAAAATACTAGGATTGTATTATATATAGCCACTTATTAGACTCACTGAATAATGCACAGCCTGGAAATAGTCTGGAGACTATTTGATATGACTCTTCACCCAGCGACTCAGTGGAAATGCAGAACTGAAAAATAGTCAAGAGGACAGAGTCAATGGTTTATTTTATGTGGTCACTGTTCAAACACTGAAGAATACACACCTTGGGAATAGTCAGAGTTTAGGTCATATGGACACTCAATCAGCTGAATAATGCACAATGGGGCAATAGAGTCTATTTCATGGTCTCATTCACAGCTTCAGTGTGTAATAAACAGCTGTGAAGGAGGGAGGACTGTATTGAAGATAGCTCCAAATAAAGAAGCTCTGTGAATGATACACGTATGTGTGAGAGTCAGGAGACTATTTGATATGGACACTCATACAGAACCTCTTTGAATATTGCACATGTGGGGAATAATCACTAGTCTATTTCATATGGTGGTTCGTTTGGAGGGTGAAAAATTAACACGCACCTCTGGAGAAAAATGGGTTGTATTTCATAAGGCCATTATTTCAGTATTTTAGTGAATAACATATATATCTGATTAGTCAGGAATCTCTTTCACATGGCCACTCATTCTGGGCGTCTGTTAATAATACTCCCCTCAGAAACAGCCAAGGGTCTACTTAAAATGCCTACACATTCAGAGTCTCTATATGTAATCAACACCTGCGAAATACACTTGAGTCTCTTTTTTATGCCCACTTACTTAAAGTCTCATTCAATAATACACACCTGGGGAAGAGTTAATGGTCTACTTCATGTATCCACTCATTTAGATCCTTAGTGAATAATCCACACCAGGGTAATAGTCGAGCATTTTTTATATGGCCACTCATTCTGTGCCTCCCTGAATGATACACACCTGGGGAATTCTCAGGATTCTATTTCATACTAACATTCATTTAGAACATTATTGAATAATTCACAATGGAGCAATAGTCAGATGTCTATTTTGTATGGCCTCTCATTCAAAGTTTCAGTGAATAATAAACTTCTATGGAGTAATCAGGACACTGTTTAAGATAGCCAGGAATTAAATGCCTTCCCGAATGATACACACCTGGGTGGTAGTCAGGAGTCTATTTCATGTGAACTCTAATTCTGTGTAACGCTGTGTAATACACACCTGGGGGAGTTTCAGGAGTCTATTTGGTATGGACACTCATACCAAACCTGTTGGAATAATGCACACATGGAGAATAATGAGGAGTCTATGTCATACCGCTACTCATTCAGACAAACAGTGAATAACGCCCATGTGAAGTCAATAGAATTCTGTTTTAGATGGCCCCTCTTTCACAGCCTCACTGAATATTACACACTTGTGATGTAGTCTGGAGTCTATATTTTATGGCCACTCATTCAGAGAATCACTGAATAATTCACACCTGCGGAATAGTCAGAAGTCTCTTTCCTACGGCTACCCGTTGAGAACCTCACTAAGTGTAAACACCTCGATAAATTGTCAGGATTTATTTGTATCTCCTCATTCAGAGTCTCACTAAATAATGCATACCTGTGGAATAGTCAGGATACTTTTTCGTGTGGCGCTCATTCAATTTGTCATTGAAAAATGTGGGGTAGTCAGGAGACTCTTTCATGTAGACACATATTCAGAGCCTAAGTGCAAAAGACACACCCTTGATATAGTAAGAAATCAAATTAATATGACCACATTTTCTGAGGCTCACTGAATAATACACACCTGGAGAGTAATTTGGATTCTATTTTCTATGGACATTCATTGAGGGCCTCGGTAAATAATGTAGACATGTGGAGTAGCCAGAAGTCTCTTTTATTTGGACACACATTCATAGCCTCAGTGGATAATAGGCATGTGTGGATTAATCAGTATTCCATTTTATATGGCCGCTGACTCGAAACATCAATGAATAATGAACAAATGTAAAGTACTCAGCAGTTTATTTCATATAGCTGCTTATTCGGTGATTCACTGAATAATAAAACTATTTGAGATAGACAGCTCCCTGTTTCATATTGTCATAGAAAGAAAGCCTCACTGAGTGACAGAAACCTGGGAAAGTGTTAGGAGTGTACTTTACATAGCCTCTCACTTACAGCCTAAGAGAATAATGCACATGTGTTGAATAGACACTATTCTATTTTATATGGCCACAGAATGAAAACCTGAGTCAGTAGTACACAACTTTGAAATAGTCACTAGTCTATTCCATATGCCCAAATATTTAGAGTC
>JAKFGQ010000627.1:0-18060 GCA_021498475.1 Saguinus midas | reverse complement strand
GAATGCTTGTGATTTTTGTACATTGATTTTATATCCTGAGACTTTGCTGAAGTTGCTTATCAGTTTCAGGAGTTTTGGGCTGAGGTGATGGGGTCTTCTAGGTATAGTATCATGTCTTCTGCAAATAGAGACAATTTGGCTTCCTCCTTTCCTATTAGAATACATTTTATTTCTATTTCTTGCCTGATTGCTCTGGTTAGAACTTACAGTACTATGTTGAATAGGAGAGGTGAGAGAGGGCATCCTTGTCTCATGCCGAATTTCAATGGAATGCTTCCAGTTTTTGCCCATTAAGTATGATATTGGGTGTTGGTTTGTCGTGAATAGCTTTTATTTCTTTGAGATATGTTCCATCAATACCGACTTTATTGAGAATTTTTATCATATAGGACTGTTGAATTTTGTCAAATGCCTTTTCTACATCAGTTGAGATAATCATGTGGTTTTTGTTTTTGGTTCTGTTAATGTGGTGAATTACGTTTATAGACTTGAGTATGTTGAACCAGCCTTGCATCTCTGGGATGAATCCTACTTGATCATGATGGATAAGTTTTTAATTTGCTGTTGCAATCGGTTTGCCAGTATTTTCAGCATGCAGGCATCATCCGACACCACCTGCCTCACCTGCACTGAATATCTCTTGTTTTTGGTTTGAGTCTGTCTACTATGACAGCATTAGACACTCTTGGGAATCTGTTCAGTCATTCTCATCCATGAAAACCTGGAAACATGAGGAAATTAACATTCCATAGTTTGACCCTTGATCCAATGGGGATGGAAACTAGAAAATACTGTTTTTTTTTTTCTGAAGGGCAATTGTAGGGTATATCTTGTATATGATGCCTAAAGAGTCCCCAGAAGAACTGATTCCCAGCAGCCTATAACTCATTACTGCACCCTTGAATTAGTTTTCCAAGCCCCTGTTTCATCTTTTCATTCTCCCACTCTTGAGCTTGTGGTATCTTCCAAACTAAACAACCCCATACAAGCACTTATTTTGCGCTTTGACTCTCAGAGGAATCAGTCTAAGACAAGTCATCTTCTGCAGGAGTTTGAGGAGTATGAGCTTGAGGTAATGACCTAGTGTGTTATTACTAGAAGCAGAAATTGAGGAAAAAATAAATATAGGAGATATTATAACATGTGTTGACGAAAATGATCAGACATCCAAAGGGCTTGAGGTAATGACCTACTGCATCATTACTGGAGGCAGAAATGGAGAAAAATAAATATAGGAGATGTTATAGTCTGTGTTGACAAAATGATCAGGCATTCAAAGAAAAGGTAATGAAGTGGGAAGCAGACAGGAAGATACAGCTGTGGTGATGTCCTTAAATGAGCTCCCAGTTTTAACTCTTAAAAGTAAATCAATTTCCTTCTCCAGCCAATTCTCGAGGTGTTCCTATTTTGTGAATGGCACTGTTATTCCCTCAGTCACAACATCTCTAAATTCAGGTAAGGCTCCTCTCGATAAAGCCCAGTCATCTGTACTAGTTTGCTAGGGCTGCCGTAATGAAGTACCATAGACTGGGTGGCTTGAACAACAGAAATGTACGGTATCACAGCTCTGGAGTCTACAAATCGGAAACCAAGCTGTTGGCAGGGTTGATTCCCTCTGAGAGCTCAGAGGGAGAATCTGTTTCAGACCTCTCTGCTTGCCTAGATGGCTTCCATCTCCTTTTATCTTTTCATATCATCTTTGCTCCAGCTGTGCTGTCTTCAAATCCTGTCCCTGCCTTTTGCGAGATCAGGTCTCACTGTGTTACCCAGGATGGCCTCAAACTCCTGTGCTCAAGCGATTATTTCCCCTCAGCCCTCTGAGTAGCTGGGACTACAGGCACTCGCCACTGTGCCCAATTTCCCCTTTTTATAAGGATACCAATCACAATGAATTAGAGGCCATCCTAATGACCTCATCTTAACTAACTACATCTGCAACAGCTGTATTTCCAAATAACATCCCATTCAGAGGTACTGGGGATTAGGACTTCAACATATGCATGTTTTTTGGGGAAACAGAATTTAACCCATAACAATTGCCAAGGCTTATTAACTCATACTTCAAAATATCTCTTATATATGTCCTCTTTCCCTCCCATTCAGGTCCTGTGTGAAACACCCCCACCATTGCAATAGTCTTTCAAAAATGTTTCCATTCTTTCCTGCTCTCTAATCCACCCTTAAATGGAAACGTGAGGCTATGCTTAAACACAACTTTCATCCTGTTCTCTCACTCAAAAGCATTTAGTGTCTTCTCATTGCCTATCAGATACTAGCAAAATCAGAAAACCTGGTCCTCTGCGATAGGAACTGAACCTGCCTTCCTTTCTAAAAACTCCCATCTTTCCTACCCATTCACCATGTCCCAGCATTATCAGATTATTTAATATCCTCCACAGGTTTTATCTTTCCAAGCTCTGCAGCTTTGCTCTGGGGCATGGGGGAGATGGTAGGAGGGTCAGGGAATGCACCACAGAGGAGAATTTAGATTTTTCATCAATGGGCCACGATTGATGAGGTGCTGGGTTTGGGGCACTTATATGCAGAGGGAACTGCTGATCCAAGGGCCCAGGAGCATAAACCAGCTGGACATATTTGGGGAAATGCAAATAGGGCTGAATTGCTGGCGCACATAGGACGGCAGAATGGGGGAAACACCACAGCATTGAAGAGGTTGGTGAGACAAGAACTTGACTGTTCTGTGGGCCAGAAACATAGCTTAGATTCTTCCCTCTATCCAGGCAGTTAGTCAATGATTTATAACCAAATCCATGGCGGTGGATACTCTGGCTTGTTCACAACTGTATCCCCAGGGCCTAGAAAAGTGTCTGGCACATAGCAGGCTTAGACCAGGTGAACCCAAGAGCAGACTAAGACAAGAACTTGGGCTGAGCATGGTGGTTCATGCTGGTAACCCCAGCACTTTGGGAAGCCAAGGCAGGAGAATCACTTGAGCTCAGGAGTTTGGGATCAGCCTGGGGAACATAGTGAGACTTTGTCTCTACTAAAACCAAAATAATCAGCCAGGCATGGTGGTGAGCATCTGTATTACCAGCTAATGGGGCTCAAGTGAGGTGGAAGAATTGGATTCTTCCAATTATTCACAGCAGCCTCAGTCTCAGGATCAAATGAGGTGGAAGAATCCCGAGAGACTGAGGCTGCTGTGAGCTGTGATTGCACTACTGCACTCCAGCCTGGGTGGCAGAGTGAGTTCTGGGTTTCTCATAAATAAATAAGAATTTGGGTGCAGGTAGCTTCTGTGGAGATGATTCCAGAAATCACAGATGAGGGTCAGGAAAGTAAGTCAAAGAAGGAAGAAAAGCCAATAATATTCAGTGTGTTGTTGAACAAGTTACCACTGTGGGTGACTAGGTTGAATCTCACCTGGGATCCTCTGAAGAATCATATGGAACACTCCTCAGAATTGCCCACTAAGGGCTGGTGGAATCTGGGATATATTTGCACTAAATTTGGTTCTTAACTGGTTAAGAGTTGCCTCTAGGGGCATTACATCCCAGGTGCTTGAGGGCTGCCTGGAGCACAGGTGGGCAGTCCCTTGGCATCCCAGAAAGCCTGCCCGATGAGAAGCAGAGTCCCAGGGCATGAGGTGGGAAGGTTGACATGTTCAAGAACTGTCCACCTGCAGCTGCAGGCCAACGGAGATGCAGGCCACGAGATACGGGGTGGGGCGTCCACTGTGTTCACTCCCTGTAGATACCTGAATGATGCTACATTATATATGGCTTACATATATAAAGAAACAGTCTCACTCTGTCACCCAGGCTGGAGTGGAGTGGCACAATCATGGCTCACTGCAGCCTTGACCTCCTGGGCTCAAGTGATCCTTCCACTCCAGGCTCCCAGATAGCTGGAACTACAGGTGCACACACCACCATGCCTGTAGGGTCCAGCCCTATAGGGTTCTGTGAGCCCCCCTCTGCTGGTGTGGACATGAGAAATTGTAGAAATAAAAGACACAAGACACAGAGATAGAGAAAGAGAGTTTGGGCCGGGGTCCACTGCCAACCAAAGGGCAGAGTCCTGCAGTGGCCCAGTGCCTGGACACTCTGAATTTTACTGAGTGAAAAGCTGGGGCAGGAAGGTAGGGCTTAGGTAAGGTGTGGCCTTGGCGGTCGGTGACTGGGGGCAGGGTAAAATAGGGTGTGGCAGTGATAGGGTCAAGTACATCATGTGTCATACAGGTAGGGGCTCAGGAATTTCCAGCAGCCGAGATGAGGTAAGGGGCATAATGCATCAGCACTTTTTCCATACTTGTCACAAAGACATTAATATTTACTTTACTTTTATTGATTAATTCTTACAAGAAAAAAGGAACCAGGTGCAGAAGTGGATCATGAGAGTGGACATGGAACGTGACCACTGAAGTATGGCATCACATAGAGACAATTAAGCCCCCGGATGTCTGCGGGCCTACCTGACAGTGTCAGGCCCACCTCAAGAGCTTGGAGAGGTGAAGTTTTCTCCTAACTCCTCCAAGAAAGAAGACCTCTCAGCTATATTTGGATGTCTCCTTCCCTAGCTGGCTAAAGAGCAGGAGCTTTTCCAGTGCTGGTGCTGCCGAGCAGCCCTTATGGGGGCATGACAGATAACTTAGAGCATCTTGCCTTAGGGCCATTCATTTCACAATGTCACCCCAGGCTCACACTTCTAACCAGACAGGCATTAGTAAAAGAATTAGGATCATCTATGAATAACTACTATGGTTATATCTCTAGTTATTTTCTTCACTATTTACACGGGAATAGGCTGAGGCTGCTGACTCCTGCCTAGGCACTTATGGGATCTCACCACTACGCATGCCCAGCTAATTTTTCCACTTTTGTAGAGATGGGGTTTTACCATGTTGGCCAGGCTGGTCTCAAACTCTTGGGCTCAAGTGATCTGCCTGCCTCAGCCTCCCAAAGTGCTGGGACTACAGGCATGAGCCACTGCACCCAGCGCTGGCTACTCTTAAAGGTCTTTGAGGGCAGGAACCAAATACACTCATAAAGGCCAGGCAGAGTGAAGCAGATGATTACATACATGTCCGAAATGAATAAGAAAGGAAGGTATAAGAAGGAAAGATGGAGGAGTGGCAGGGGTTAATTGATTTGATGAGAACTAGGTACAAATGAGCATAACTGGTCTAATGTTGGCTTTAGCTACATGCTTGAATGCACAAGAAGGAAAGGACAACCACAGCAGCATGACTGAGAATTTGGATCATTAAAACTAGTCATGTAATTTATCTGAGTTGTTTAAATGGGAAGATGTGGTGGCCAAGTTCCAGTTCCTAGAAACCCAGTCTTTTATTTTTTATTTTTTATTTTTGAGATGGAGTCTTACTCTGTTGCCCAGGCTGGAGTGTGGTAGTGTGATCTTTGCTCACTGCAACTCCACATTCAGGTTAGAGCAATTCTCCTACCTCAGCCTCCTGAGTAGCTGGGATGCTGGGATTACAGGTGCCAGCCACGATGCCCAGCTAATTTTTGTATTTTTATATTGATTGATTGATTCATTGATTGATAGGGAGTCTTGCTCTGTTGCCCAGGCTGGAGTGCAGTGGCATGATCTCAGCTCACTGCAACCTTCACCTCCTGGGTTCAAGCGATTGTCCTGCCTCAGCCTCCCAAGTAGCTGGGATCACAGGCGTGCACCACCACTCCCAGCTAATTTTTGTATTTTTAGTAGAGAGGATGTTTCACCACATTGGCCAGGCTGGTCTCAAACTCCTGACCTCAGGTAATCTGCCTGCCTCCCAAAGTGATGAGATTACAGGCATGAGCCACCATGCCCAGCCTGAGTTTTGTATTTTTAGTAGAGATGGAGTCTCACCATGTTGGCCAGCCTGGTCTCGAACTTCTGATCTCAAATAATCTGCCTGCCTCGGCCTCCCAAAGTGCTGGGATTATAGGCGTGAGCCTCTGCACCCAGCCAAGAAACCCAGTCTTGATACCTGCCCATTTGCTTACACTTGTGAGCCTCCAATGTGTGTGAAAGTGCTTCAATACATATAAAGCCCTGCAAATAGAACATTCTAGTGTTTGGTTGTTGGCTGAGCATGAGTGGCGAGATTACCAACTCCCTTTTAAGATTTTAAGCTACCAGGAGCAAACTGGCAAGAACCATCAGAATGTCCAATGCGTGTACTCTCTGACCTCAGCACTGCTCTGTTGGTCCTTGTGGACAGGATGGGTGGGAGAGCCTGGCAGGGGCTATAATGGAGGTAGGAACCCTCAAAAAACAGCATGGGCCAGGCCTGTCCAGCATGAGAGTAAAAGAAATGAATATGGAGTCCCCTTTCTCATAACATGAAAGGATGGGCAGCCAGTGGCTGGGATGTGGCCGAGGAAACTGCCATTCCAGCTATGGTCTCACTCTCACTTTTCCCCACTCCAGGAATTATCAGCAGAAGGAAAACAAGACAGAAGCCAGCCTTCCATCAGCCAAGAGTTGTGTTCCCCTCATCCCACCCACGTTTTGGTCCCACCTCTCTCCCTTTGGAGGCTCTGGCCAAGTTCAAACCCCACTCATCTTCCTCAAGACAAGCTCATAGGCAGTGTTTGCATGAGAGTCTACTTTAATGATTCAGATCCGAGTCATCCAAGAACTGCCCCACTGAGGGCAATGGGAAGGTGCTGGGGCTGGGAGGCTCCACATGAGGTTTCAATCAGCCACAAGGTTGCGGCCTGCAGCGGGAAATGGCCCAGAGAAGCCCTAAAACAAGAAGAAACAAGTCAGGATGTGAGACGGTGGCTCCTCCCTCATCTGCCCTCCTTCCGCAAATACTGAAGTAACAACCTGATCCAAGTAAGCCTTCAGCACAGTGACAACTCACCGACTGAGAGCCTGGCTCCTTGGCTCTCATATGTAGCCCTGTCACTCCATGGTTTGTCCTTACGCTCAGATCTGAAGAAGAATGGCAGCTCCTTGTTTGCATTATTCCTGGGAGCACCAGGGCAACCAGTCCCCCACAAGTCGATTTGTCACTGAGCTCTGATTACATTGCCCCAGCAACCAATCCAGGCTTAGGAAGCCCAGCAGCCACATTGTGGAAGTAGGAATCTGTTTCCTTGGAGATCATGAGGAGCTGGAACCCTCTGTGGTGCAGGCTGCCTTTAGATGGAGGGTGCGGCCAGCCGGGTGCCCTGTTTCACTGCCACCACCGAAATCCAAGCCACCTCGGTCTCCCTGGACAAGGATGAGCTTCTCCTTACAGACCTCTCAGTTTTTATTCTTGTTCCCTTATAGTTCATTCTCCAACATCACCAGGGTGGCCTTTTAAAATCATATCACATTGTGACATTCCTTTCCTTAAAATTTCCCAGTTAAATTCCCACTGCACTTAGAATAGAATCCAAACCCTTTACTATGAACTGTGAGCCCCTGTGTGGTCAGTCCTGGGCCTACTTCACCCTCGTCTTCTGTCACTGACTATTCTATCTATTCCTTAACATGCCATGGTATGGGTGTCTTAGGACAACTGTAGTGGCAATGCTCTCCGCCTAGGAAGCCCTTCCTTTACATCTTCCTTTGCTTGCCACTTTCCTATAACGTAAGTCTTAGTCCAAAGGGGAAAAAAGTATTTTTCTTTTCCTTTTACTTTTTGAGACAAAGTCTCATTCTGTTGCCAGGCTGGAGTGTAGTGGTATGATCTCAGCTCACTGCAACCTCCACCTCACGGGATCAATCAATTGATTCTCCTTCCTCAGCCTACCAAGTAGCTGGGACTACAGACATGTGTCACCATGCCCAGCTGATTTTGTATTTTTTAGTAGAAACGGGGTTTCACCATAGTGGATGGGCTGGTCTCAAACTCCTGACCTCGTGATCTGCCTGCCTCCACCTCCCAAAGTGCTGGGATTACATGCGTGGGACACTGCCCCAACCAAATAAAGTCTTTTGTCAACGTTGAGTCTGGTGTTTGGAATGGTCCAATCGTACTGCAGTCCTTGAGAGGAAGGGCAGGGGCTGTTCAGGGGAAAGAGCTGGAAATCAGGAGACCTGGGTCCAGTCTTAGCTCTGCCACAAAACCATGGTGTGGCCTTGAGTACGTCCCATGGCCTGAGCCCCAATTTCTCATCTATAAAGAAGGATGGGAGTACTAGATGTGCTGTTTTCAGAATTCTGAAGAGTTCGAAGACCCCAAGGAGATGTCTCAGAGCCTTGCCTGGGTGACTTGCCACAGAGTAGAGCAAGAGGGAGGCTGAATGTGACGGCCTCTGAACTGCACTTCCCATTCATCAAGGGAGTGTTGCTATCCTTGCTATATATGAGGGCATATATGGCAAAGGAGGACCTTTATCTAATTTTGAAAACTCTGCAGTTTCAATGCCTATTTTAAACTCAATGCCTATGCATGATCTTATAGATAATTTCTCCTTTAGAGGCTCTCAGTGCCTGCATCATGTCCAGCCCCCCATATGAATGCCTATAGGTAGAGGTAGTCTGAGAGATACGGAAAAGTGGGGGTACCTTTGATTGGGAATGGAAAAATCTTTTCTTCAGCTTGTCTGCCCTCACCCCAATGCCCGTTCTCTTCTTCCTATTTGCCTCCCTCATTTAAACAGGGCCAATCTCCCTAGAAAAGTGAGCCCCTCACCTCGACAGGGTTGGTCACCTCTTGTTTCAGGGCCTTGGAAATCACTTTGGAGGTAAAGCACCGATCCCTGTGCAACTTGGCCAAGGGCTCTGTGAGAAGGAAACCAAGAGTCAAGAAGGAGGCAGAAGAGGGTGAGAGAGCCCCAGAGGAAAGCAATTGGATACAAAGTCAGGATTCACAATTCTTGAGAAGATACATGAGTCTCACCATGGGGAATAGGAGTCAAGTCTCTCCTTGCTTGCTCCTAGAAGAGACAGGGAATGACAAATAGGACCTAGGCTTGCTGCACCCACCTCCCTCCCTTTGCCCATATCACTAATGGATCATGAATTGTTCTGCACTGATTCCAAACAGGACCTCTGAATTGTTTTCCTCAAAGTGCTCCTGGCAACTTCTACCTGCAGTTTTAGCACATATTCCTTCCCTGTTCTGTCTGTCTGCCAGAATGCTTACAATAACCACAAGCTTCACACACCTGACCCCAGTGGTTTTAGTGGTAAAACTGCTTTCCCATCCTTCAGGCATGGATCTTGGGGATGCAGTCTGCTGACATTCTCCATCTTTTGGGTCATTACATCCTGGGTGATGTCATCCTTCCAGAAAAGACCTGCAAGATGAAAAGATGGGGTGAGTTGATACCTGGGACACTCGGACCCACTCCAGGAATCAGAGCAACCTCTCCTCAAGTATGTATAAGATTACATTTTACAGAGAGAATTAAACAAGATGATGTATTAAAGTTGCTTAACACAGTGCCTGGCATATAATATTCAAATTGAGACTATGATGACAATCTTTTGCTGGTTCATTATCAAATGAACCGCAAATTATTGTAAGGATGAAATGAGGTTAGAGTGTAGAGTGCTTAGAAAATGTTAAGGCAGTGATTATCAAACTTTTGCATGTGCATCGAATCTCCTGCAAGGCTTGTTAAAGTACGAACTGCTGTTCCCCACCCCTAGGGCTTCTGATGTAGTAGGTCTGGGTTGAAGTTCATGAATTCACATTTCTAACAAGTTCCCTGGTGATATTGATGCTGACAGTTCAGGGGTGCACTTTAAGAATTACTGCTCTAAGGCACTATGCACACCTTAGGCACTAGCAGTGATAATATGAGCTCAAGGAAGATTTCCTATCTGACTCTCTCCTCCCCAACATTCATGACACTCTGCTCTAAAAACGGGTCAGCTACATGTTGCCAATGGACTCTCTACTCCCTTTCATTCCTTCCTTTGGTGTGTCGTACAATTTCCTACTCAGAGGCTGAAGTGTATGTGTGTTTTCCTGGCTGAGAACTTAAGGAGTTGTGGCTTTGGAAAAGCTCATATAGTGTCAGGGTTGGGTGGAGACTAGTCCCAAGGAGTTAGATGCTGGGCTTTTTTCAGGTTTTTTTCTCCAAGAAGCCTCTACAGGGCTTTTCCAGGGTGTTCAAGTGCAAATAGGCCACCCATCCAGATCCTACCCCTACTCTTGTCTCATCCCCATGAGGGTAAATGTGACAAGAAATTTTAAAGTAGAGACAGTTGGGGAAAAGAAAGCCTGTCCTCAGACCAGATAGCCCCTCTTCCCCCCTCCCCATATCTAACCAGGCCCCAACCTCTGTTCTCCAGCTTTTACTTACCTTGGGGTATAATCTGCTGGAGCACAACTTGTAAATGCTGGAAGACTGGAGTGGCAAATCCTTGGAGGGGCCAAAGTTGCCCCATTCCTACTTGGTCCTGACCATCTAAGGGCAAAATAGTGGTGTCAGCAAGGAACCTGGCCAGAAGCCTTCCACATCCCAGTTGAAGGAAGCAACTTCCTTGTACTATTGGTCCTGACCTCTGTTCCCCCTACCAGTCCCCTTTGCCCACTTCGAGTCTTCCTTCTTTAATTTTTCCCTTCTTCCACCACTACTTGCCATATTCTTCAGCCCCTGGGCCTCATTTACTCTTGGTATCAACTTACAGATAAGAACCAAGCTTACAGTCAAAGAGCAGTCTGTAGAAGTTCAGGTGAGCAGAGGCTCAGAAAGCTAACCACACGGGAATAGTAATCGGGTGGGTAGGTGGGGTATGGGGAAACAGGTGAGCTTCATCTTAGGGAAGTCATTGAAGCCTGAAAGGATTAGAGAGGAGGACTGGGATCATTAGAAAGAAAGGGTATTGGTTTGTATAGGGTTTGAGGGTCTGGATCCTTTTTCTGAAAGCCACAGTTTGCCCAATTGTGCATAGGGGGAAGGACAGGGGTTGGGGAAGAGAACCCCTAATGCTATGCACACCTTCCTTCTTCCAGATAAATGAGATAGGGCTGGAAGGCAGTCTGTTTTTTTTTTGCTATAATGTAGTTACCATGAGCCATTCTGGACAGGTCTTAGAAAAGGGAATTCTCCTACCCAATCAAATGGATGTCTAACAACAATTTCCTGGGAGTGAGCCTGACAAGAAAGTTTTAAATAGAGAAATTTGGGGAAGAAAAAGCTCCTTAAGGAAGGAGTGGAACCTCCAACACCCTGAGGAGAGGGAAAGAGCTTCGGAAAGGGGAGCCGGTTCTGTGAGGCAGCGCTCCCAGGACTGGTGGGAAGGAGTGGTGACCAGCGCTGGCTCGGCGTGCACCCGGAGCTCGCCTGGCGCTGTCTGTGGTGCTGAGAGGTGGGGGATGCTGGCCTGGCTGCGGCGCTGGGCGGAATGTGGGCGAGGCACCGCCTCAAGGCTTGGCGGTGCTTTCCCACGGCCTCATCCTCTCATTGCCACCAGGCCTCCTCCCACAGTTGTTCCCGAATCCGCCGCACTAGCCTCTAAACCCAAAAATCAGGCAGGAGTGGGGTGACAGACCAGAGTTAGCGCTCTCTTCCCCACGCGCTCTGCGCAGAATTCTCCAGTCGGCGCAATCGGTCTCCGACTGATGCGCTGCGAGTCTGCGCGGGGTCTACCTGGGTTGGTGCGGTGGGGTGGGGGAGGAGGATGGTCCCATTCCCCTATCCTGCTTTCCTTAGCCTAGCGGCCCCTTATTGAAAATCGGATCACAGCCACTAGGCTCTGGTGGGCTTACAAGGAAGCCCTGGCTCATCTCCCGGCCCAGCTCTTCCCTGGACCCAAGACCCCGACACCCGCAGCCCTGGTCATCTCTTTTCTGGCTTTTCTTGTTCCTCCTGTGGTCGCATAGGCTGGTTTTACCTCTCTGTCCATTTGTCTTTCCGACCTGCTCCCAAATCCCCAATTTTCCCTGAACCCACTGCCCAGCCTATCCCAAGTCTACGCCTCTTTCCGCGACACGCTCACATGTTTTTTCTCTTTTCGCGCCCGTAAACACATTCTTTACTTCCGGTTTCCTAGCCTTGAGGCCCTCTTCAGACCTCCACTTCTCAGGATCGCTCTCTTGGCCCTGCCCACACCCCCGGGTTCCTCGTGATAGTTGGCACTAATGTCGCTGCAGCCCCTCAGCAGCAGGAAGCAAACAAGGCCGGAGGCCCCGGAGCTCCCAGGCCACAGTGGGCGCTGCATCCTCCCAGGCTCTGCGCGCTCACTCCCCGGCCAAGTCTCCAGTGAAGGCCATGGCCAAGGGGCTGAGAGCGGCTACAGCTTCCACCAGCCCGCGACGCAGCATCTGGCAACCCTCCTCTGCAGTTCAGCCAATCGCGAGCGGGCCCTGTCCTGCGGTCGCCTCGACTCCTTCCCTACCACCTCCCGACCTGTACCTCTTGGAATCCCAGACCCGGCTCCTTTTGGACATAAACTGGGTCCCAAGAACCACTGCCTATACTCCAGTCCCAAGGCTGGAGAAATGGATGACGTGTAAGATATAGGTGAAAGTTGTACCTACTCAGATTTGTTGTGAGAATTAAATATAAACAGCGATGAAACAGTAGGCACTCAAGGAATTTAGTTTATTTTTTATCCTTGACATTCACTTCAGTCTCACCCACCTAAAAACCTGTAGCAATCATATAGGTTCGATCTGCAAAATATATATATTGCACATCCATCCACTTTTCTCCACATCCACTGCCATCGCCCTGGTCCAAACCACTGTACACTGTACTTTTTGTTTTTGAGACAGAGTCTTACAATCTTGGCTCATTACAACCTCTGCTGAACCTCTGTTCAACCTTAGGCTAAACTATTCTCTCACCTCAGCCTCCAGAGTAGCTGGTGCATAATACCATGCTCAGCCAATTTTTATTTTTATTTTTGTAGAGACAGAATTTTGCCATGTTTCCCAGGCTGGTCTCAAACTTCTACCTTCAAGCAATCCTCCCACCTTGGCTTCCCAAAGTGTTGAGATTACTGGTATAAGCCACCATGCCAGGCCTTGGACACTATTCTTTTACATTGAGCTGTGGTAATAACTAACTAGCTGACTGACCTCTTGCTTTCACTTTTGTGTACTTATAAACTAGTTTGTGAGCTTTCTAACTGCTAGACTGGCATATAAATTATTTTCATTAAGCTTCAACGTTTATTAAACCAGGTGTGGTGGCTCATGCCTGTAATCCCAGTGCTTTGGGAGGTCAAGATGGTGGATTACTTAAACCTAAGGGTTTGTATACTGAACATTTGGGGTTGGTGCATTACTAAAGGATCCGAATTATATTATTATATTCAAAGGGTAATAGTTTGAGTTTGCTCAGGCAGGCAATTAAATTTTGGCAAAAGTCTTGATCCTGTGGCAGTCTTGTTAGAGGAGTACTTCATCCTATTCTCAATTCTAGGCTGTATCTTTTAGTTCTGGGATATGGTGTGGCCTTTGCATAGTCCTTTTCAGATTTCAACATAACCCAAAGTCATTTACCAAAACTCTCTATTTTATGGGTCCTGAACTCCAAACTCAGTCACCCTAATGTTGTGACAGCTGCCAAAATCCCTGTTCAGATATTTGACTTTTTCACTAGATAGGTTTCTTGAAATCTCATCCTGGGGTGTCATTTAGAAGACAGCTAAGGGTTTGAGGGAATTGGTATGCAGATTTTGAATTCCTCTCTCTGTAATTTACTCATTTTCTAAATTTCTCCTCAGTATCCAGCTGCTCTGGCATCTCTATACTCCAAAGCTGCTTCCTCAGTAAGAAAGACTGCCACTTGCTGACAGAGCTGTTTCTCTGTGTACTGCAGTGAACTCTGAAGTCTCTAGAGGTAAAGCCTATACATATAGAACTCACTTGGTGGACTCCCTGTTTTTGAGGATTATATAACCTTCTAGGTTTCTAACTCTTGATCGATCACCATGCTTTCATACAGTTATTTTAATATTTTGGCTAGAGTATATATTCAATGTTCATAGGAGGGTCTGACACAAGTTTCCGTCTTGTCATGCCAGAAGCTAGAGGTTTATCTGGTTATCACTGATTATGTGCTGACAAATTATCTTAAATTCTGACCAATAATTTGAGGCCTAAGAGCAAATGAATGTGAACCCGCTTTGTGAAGTATAATGGTCCTGGAAAAGGGGTAATATTGGTCTTTGGCTGGCTGAACAAAGGTGGTATGCGCCTTTCTGTATTTTAAGATTTTAAACTAGCAGGAGAATGGCTATGAAAATAATGTATAGGAGCATTGATGCTGCACTTCTTTTTACTGTTTATTCAAGAGGATTCTAATGCTGAGATAATACCCTTAGAAGACTGAGGAGGTTCTCAGTCCTATTGAACCAGGGGTTCACAGGAAGGAACTTCCTTTCCCAAGAAGAAAGAAAGACTACCATTAAGTGTAGCTGGGGAGAGTGAGCAAAGGAAGATTGTAATTCAGCTGTGGTCCTGCCCTGCCTTACATTCATGTTACAAATGATGTCTGGAAGGAGAAGGGATCAGAAAAGCCTAGGCTCCATCCATGCCAAGGAGTCTTACTGTTCTGATCCCCACCCCAAATGTCCCCTCTGTTCTGGCTTTACATATTTTACTTCAGAGGCTCTGACTGGGGCCCACTGTCTTACCTTGCTTAAAGAATTTTCATGACAACCCAATTTTAAAATCCAGTAGCAAGTTGTCCTAGAACTGCCTATCTGCAGGGCAATGGGGCTGGGAGAGCAGGAAGGCCTCAATCTGTGACAAACTTTTACTTAGAGAAGGAAACAGTTCAAAGAAACTCTAAAATGGGAGGAAAAGTGGGATTTAGAATTTGTGTGTGTATGTGTCAGCTGCTCCTCTCCACAATAGAATTTCCCCTCACCCCACTATATATGAGCCTTTAGTAGCAGTCTTGACTTGGGCAAGTCTTGAGGAACAGTGACTCAGCAACGACCTGACAGCTAGCCTCCCTTGGCTCCAGCACCACGATCTTCTCTCTCCCTGATTTTCCCTGAGGTACAGAGCTAGTGAAGGGCCTTTAGCCTGCAGGAGAAAGGCAGATTCTTGCTTGCATAATTAGCAGCACCATGGCAGCCAGTTCTTATTGTGAGGATCAGTCATTCAGTGCTGATGATGTCACTCCAGCGACCAATCCAGGTAGGAGAAGTGCAGCTGCCATGGTGACAGGCATCAAGAAGCAGTTTCCTTGGAAGCATGAGGATCTAGAGCCCTCTGAGGTTCAGGCTGCCTGGAGGACAGTGCAGGGCCAGATGGAGGTGCTCGGCTCCACTGGGATTGCCTTGCTCAGGCCACCACCATCTTTCTTGGACCAAGACAACACCTCCTAACTGGTCTATTGATTCTACTCTTTCCCCTATCAATATATTGTCAAACAGTCTTTTAAAATTGTACATCACATCATTCTATTCCTTCCTTAAAATCCCCAGTGATTTTTCCTCTGTAATTCCATGAGATCTAGATGCTCTACTGTTGCCTACAAAGCTCTGTCTGGGCAGTTTTGAGCTTATTTATCCAATCCTGTCTCCTATCACCGGTTGTTCTGTTTATTTCTCTAACGTGCCATTTAAAAATATATAATAACCAAAATAAAAACTCACTGGATGAGCTCCAAGCAGCATAGAAATGACAGAAGAGTCAGTCAGTTTAAATATGGGTTAACAGAAATAATCCAATCAGAACAAGAGAGAGAAAAAACATTGGGAAAAAGTTGACAGAACTTCAGGGACCTGTGGGACAATACCAAAAGTCCAAAATTAATGCCATTGGAATTCCAAATTGAGAGGAGAAAAGAGTCATACACAAAAATATTTGAATAAATAAATGACTGAAAAATTCCCAAATGTGTCAAAAGACATAAGCCTAAAGATTCAAAAAGCTTAATGAATGCCAAATAGAATAAACTTAAAGAAGTCTATACTCTGACGCATTATAATCAAAATTCTAAAAACTGAAACAAAGAAAAAGTCTTCAACAACACATGACTAAAGAACAATGAGATTCAGATAACTGGATTTCTCATTATAAACCATGGGGGCCAGAAGGAAGTGAAATAACATCTTTAAAGTGGTGAGAGAAATGAGCTGTCAACTAAGAAATCTATATACAGCAAAAATACACTTTAGGAATGAAGGTGAAATAAGGATATTCTCAGATGAAGAAAAACTAAGATAATTGAGAGAACTTCAATATGATAAAAAGGCATCTACAAAAAAGCTACAGTTAATGTCATAGTTAATGATCAAATCCTTCCCCTGGCTGGTTGTGGTGGCTCATGCCTGTAATCTCAGCACTTTGGGAGGCTGAGGTGGGCGAATCACCTGAGAGAAGTTTGAGACCATGTTGGGGTCCGGCACGTCTGCCAGGGGGCTACTGACCTGCGGGAGTCCCCGAGACCGCCAACGTAGATGTCTCGTTCAACCTGAGGGAGAGAGTGCACGGGGAAAAAGAAAGAAGAAAAAGCAGTCTGGAGGGCTACGTAACTGGGGTGGAAACATGTAGCAAATTTATTCTTGTGGGTTACAGCTTTTATACCTTTTCTCCTGTTTACAGTTACTTTATCTCACAAAGAAAGGGTAAACAGAAGTTCCTGGAAATAGCTCACAAAGTTTATGTAAAAAAAGGGTAAACAGAATAGTTATCAGAGGCTTGTGAAAGTAGTTCACAAGAAGTTTATGCAAATAAAGGGTAAACAGAATATTTATCAGAGGCTTGTGAAAATAACTCAAAAAGAAGTTTATGTTTTTCAAAGATGCCTTTAAGGTGGCTTGTTAAACCTGTTTTCCATCAGGGGGTGGAACAAAGACTTAGCTCCAGGGAAAATATGGGCAGGGGTCTTTGCTCCTCTTAGGCGTCTCAATTGCAGCAAGTTTTATTGCTTACACAGAGACTGATGGGGGCATGAAGACAGACAGCACAATGTCCTCATAAACCACATACCTTTGCTTTGCATTCTGTTTTTGCCTCAGTGACTCAGCCCGTGGCCTTTGTCTCAGCTCAACAGCCCTCGGATGGGGGAGTGCAGATAGGTCCAGCAGCCAAGATGGGGCGAGTCACGCTAGCTGTCTCAAGCCCTTGGCGTGAACACTGCACAGAAACCCGTGAGTGTTGAGCAGACAACTAACGTTGCAATTGAAAAATAAAATAAATTTCAGTCAGGCTGTGGAGCTTCAGAAGCTCTTACTCACAACTGGGATATTTACAAGCTCAGCCATCCGGGAGGACGTCCCTCAGCACATAGTAACATTAAGTGTGCACCCTCCATGCGGCTAGTCCACTGTGGTTCAGAGATGGAGGGAAATGTGCAGGAGGAAGTCATCACTGGTCACGTGGTATCGGCAGCAATCTGGCTGCTCAGCACAGGGTTTAAATTAAAATGTAGTTTACACAGTGCTGACCCATTGGAAGTAACAGAAATGGTTCATATGCACACATGGATGAAACTACATGTTTAAGTCTGAGTTTAAATCTTAGAAAAAATAAAAAATAAACCAGATGAAGCCTAAAGAGGAAAAATTATTTGCTTAAGAAATGGAAACACACTATGAATTCTTTAATTATCTGTAGAGATGATTTGGAAGTTGGAGTGGAACTGCATGATTTACACTTGAGTTGGTGACTAAGAGATAGAGGAAAACATGAGTTGAAATGGTGATAAAGAAAAATATGAAAGAGAGGCCTTCAGGTGGCTGATGAGAGTGTTAGTGTGAGTAAACTCTGTGCTCTTGGGTCCCAGGAAACACTGACAGATAGAAAGTGCCACACATGCTCTGCCTGCACAGATGGCAGGAACGTGACCTCCTTCAACCCACGCCCTTTATTTAGGATTCTGGCTGCCTGGCCCTCTCTGACATCGTGAGCAGCTTCAGAAAGGAGGATCAGGACAGCCAAGGCTCTCCACCTGAGATGCCCCGGTGTGTCAGAGGCAGGAAGGCTTTGGGGTCTGAGGGGTAGTGTGGGACAGTGAGGGACACTCCTGAGATGGCCTCTCCCAGCTGGAAAATGACTCAGAGCCTCCATGGGAGTTTGGTCATCAGGGTGCCCACTGGGTAGATTTGGGTGGCAACACTGACCTGCTAGGACACACCTTCACCCACACGGGTCAGCTGTGAGAACTCAGGGCAGAGGGCCCAGGAACAGGCAGGTCGCAGCTCTTACTTAAATGCAGTGGCTCTGCTCCC
>JAKFGQ010000626.1:0-18061 GCA_021498475.1 Saguinus midas | reverse complement strand
GTTTTACAGAAAAATATGTATATTTATAATTCACGAATCTTCCACATGGCCACGTGAAAAGACTCAGTTCATTATTCACTGAAACTTTGAATGAGAGGCCATATAAAATAGACACCTGACTATTGCTCCATTGTGAATTATTCAATAAGGTTCTAAATGAGTGGTAGTATAAATAGAATCCTGAGATTTCAGGTGTGTATCATTCAGTGAGGCACAAATGAGTGGCCATATAAAAATGCTCGACTATTACCCTGGTGTGATTATTCACTGAGGATCTAAATGAGTGGCTACATGAAGTAGACTTAACTCTTCCCAGGTGTGTATTATTGAATGAGACTCTGACTAAGTAAAAAGAGACTCAGGTGTTGCCCAGGTGTTCATTACTTACAGAGACTCTGAATGTGTAGGCATTTGAAGTAGACCCTTGACTGTTTCTGAGGAGTATTATTCACAGAGGCCCAGAACGAGTGGCCATGTGAAAGAGATTCCTGACTTATCAGATATACATGTTATTCACTAAAACACTGAAAGAGTGGCCTTATGAAATAGACCCATTTTACTCACAGTGTTATTTTTTGACTCTCCAAACGAACCACCATATGAAAACTAGTGATTATTCCCCACATGTGCAATATTCAAGAGGTTCTGTATGAGTGTCCATATCAAATAGTCTCCTGACTCTCACACATGTGTGTATCATTCACGGAGCTGCTTTATTTGGGGTTTCAATAGGGTCCTCACTCCTCCACAGCTGTTTATTATGCACTGAAGCTCTGAATGAGAGGCCATATGAAATAGACTCCTTACTATTGCCCCATTGTGCATTATTCGGTAATGCTGTGATTGAGTCCATATGACCTGGACTCTGACTATTCCCAAGGTGTGTATTCTTCAGTCAGTTTCTGAATGAGTGACCACATAAATAGACTCCTGACTCTGTCCTCTTGACTATTTCTCAGCTCTGCATTTTCCACTGAGTCGCTGGGTGAACGGTCATATCAAATAGTCTCCAGACATCCAGGTGTGCATTATTCAGTGAGTCTAATAAGTGGCTATATATAATAGAATCCTGAGTATTTTCCAGATATATATGATTCTTCACTGAGACTGAATAAGTGGCCATGTCAAGTACATGACATTTCCATACGTGTATTATTCTGTGAGGCTCTGAATGAGTGGCCATAAATAGAGACTCCTATATACTACTCAGGCGTGAGTTTTTACATTCGGCTGTAAATGAGTGGCTGAAAATAGAATCCTGACTTCCCAAGGTGTCTGTTATTCAGTTAGGCTCTGAGTATGTGGCTATATGAAATAGAATTCTGACTACAATACAGGTGTTCTTTACTCAATGAACTCTGAAGAAATGCCACATGAGCGTCCAGAGTATTCCTCAGGTATTTATTATTCACTGAGGCTCTGAAACTTGGCCATATATGAAATGTTTTCTGACTAGTCTACAGTGTGTATTATTGACTGACTCTAAATATTTGGAATAGACTAGTGACTATTCCAAAGTTGTGTATTACTGACTCAGGCTTTGATTTTGTGGCCATATAAATAGACTAGTGTCTATTCCACACATGTGCATTATTCCTTAGGCTGTAAATGAGAGGCTATGTAAAGTACACTCCTAACACTTCCCAGGTGTGTGTCACTCAGTGAGTCTTTACCATATGAAACAGGAGGTGTCTATCTCAAATATTTTATTATTATTTGAATCTGAATGAGTGGCTATATGAAATAGACTGCTGAGTACTTTACATTTGTGCATTATTCATTGAGGTTATGAGTCAGTGGCCATATAAAATGGAATCCTGACTAATCCACACGTGCATATTATCCACTGAGGCTATGAATGTGTGTCCAAATGAAATAGACTATTCTGCATTATTTACTGAGGCTCTGAAATGTCCATCGAAAATAGACTCCAAATTATTCTCCAGGTGTGTATTATTCAGTGAGCTCATGAAAATTAGATTATATCAAGGGTCTGTCCTCTCTGAATATGTGTCTACATGAAATAGACTCCTGACTACCACATTTTCAATGACACATTGAATGAGAGGCCACATGAAAAGTCTCCTGACTATTCCACAGGTGTGCATTATTTAGTGAGACTCTGAATGAGGAGACAAGTAAATCCTGACTATTTATCCAGGTGTGTACATTTAGTGAGGCTCTCAATGAGTAGCCATAGAAAAGAGACTTCTGACTATTCTGCAGGTGTGAATTATTCAGTGATTCTCTGAATGAGTGGCCATAAAATATAGACTCCAGACTATATCACAAGTGTGTAATATTCAGTGAGGCTGTGAAAGAGGGGCCATATGAAACAGAATTCTAATGACTCCACATGTGCATTATTCACTGTTTGTCTGAAAGGCCATATGACATAGACCCTCATTATTCTCCATGTGTGCATTATTCCAACAGGTTCTATGAGTGTCCATACCAAATAGACTCCTGAAACTCCCCAGGTGTGTATTACTCAGCGTTACACAGAATTAGAGTTCATATGAAATAGACTCCTGACTACCACCCAGGTGTGTATCATTCAGGAAGGCACTTAATTCATGGCTATCTTAAACAGTGTCCTGATTACTCCATAGAAGTTCATTATTCACTGAAACTTTGAATGAGAGGCCATACAAATAGACACCTGACTATTGCTCCATTGTGAATTATTCAATAAGGTTCTAAATGAGTGGTAGTATGAAATAGAATCCTGAGAATTCCCCAGGTGTGTATCATTCAGGAGGCACAGAATGAGTGGCCATATAAAAATGCTGACTATTACCCTGTGGATTATTCACTGAGGATCTAAATGAGTGGCTACATGAAGTAGACTTTAACTCTTCCCAGGTGTGTATTATTGAATGAGACTCTGACTAAGTGGGCATAAAAAGAGACTCAGGTGTATTGCCCAGGTGTTCATTACTTACAGAGACTCTGAATGTGTAGGCATTTGAAGTAGACCCTTGACTGTTTCGAGGGAGTATTATTCACAGAGGCCCAGAACGAGTGGCCATGTGAAAGAGATTCCTGACTTATCAGATATACATGTTATTCACTAAACACTGAAAGTGTGGCCTTACAAAATAGATTGCATTTTACTCCACAGGTGTGCGTTATTTTTTGACTCTCCAAACGAACCACCATATGAAATAGACTAGTGATTATTCCCTACATGTGCAATATTCGAAGAAGTTCTGTATGAGTGTCCATATCAAATAGTCTCCTGACTCACACACATGTGTGTATCATTCACGGAGCTGCTTATTTGGGGCTACCTAAATAGGGTCCTCCTCCTCCACAGCTGTTTATTATGCACTGAAGCTCTGAATGAGAGGCCATATGAAATAGACTTACTATTGCCCCATTGTGCATTATTCGTAATGTGATTGAGTGGCCATATGACCTGGACTCTGACTATTCACAAGGTGTGTATTCTTTAGTCAGTTTCTGAACGAGTGACCACATAAAATAGACTCCTGACTCTGTCCTCTTGACTATTTCTCAGCTCTACATTTTCCACTGAGTCGCTGGGTGAACGGTCATATCAAATAGTCTCCAGAAATTTATCGAGGTGTGCATTATTCAGTGAGTCTCTTAATAGGTGGCTATGTATAATAGAACCCTGAGTATTTTTCAAATATATATAATTCTTCACTGAGAAACTGAATTAGTGGCCATGTAAAGTACACCCCTGACATTTTCATACGTCTGTATTATTCTGTGAGGCTCTGAATGAGTGGACATAAAATAGAGACTCCAATACACTACTCAGGCGTGAGTTTTTACATTCGGCTGTAAATGAGTGGCTATACGAAATAGAATCCTGACTTTCCCAAGGTGTCTGTTATTCAGTTAGGCTCTGAGTATGTGGCTATATGAAATAGAATTCTGACTACAATACAGGTGTTCTTTACTCAATGAACCTCTGAAGAAATGCCACATGTACAGTCCAGAGTATTCCTCAGGTATTTATTATTCACTGAGGCTCTGAAACTTGCATATGAAATGGTTTCTGACTAGTCTACAGGTGTATTATTGACTCTGACTCTAAATATTTGGGCATATGGAATAGACTAGTGACTATTCCAAAGTTGTGTATTACTGACTCAGGCTTTGATTTTGTGGCCATATAAAATAGACTAGTGTCTATTCCACATGTGCATTATTCCCTTAGGCTGTAAATGAGAGCTATGTACACTCTAACACTTCTGTGTGTCACTCAGTGAGGCTCTTGTATGACCATATGAAACAGGAGGCTGTCTATCTCAAATATTTTATTATTCAGTGAATCTGAATGAATGGCTCTATGAAAAGACTGCTGAGTACTTTACATTTGTGCATTATTCATTGAGGTTTATGAGTCAGTGGCCATATAAAATGAATCCTGATAATCCACACGCATATTATCCACTGAGGCTATGAATGTGTCCAAATGAAATAGACTCCTGACTAACAGGTCTGCATTATTTACCGAGGCTCTGAATGAATGTCCATCGAAAATAGACTCCAAATTATTCTCCAGGTGTGTATTATTCAGTGAGCTCAGAAGATGTGGTCATACTAATTAGATTTCTTACTATATCAAGGGTCTGTCTTATGCACTGAGGCTCTGAATATGTGTCTTCATGAAAGAGTCTCTGACACCACATATTTCAATGACACATTGAATGAGAGGCCATGAAAAGTCTCCTTATTCCACAGGTGTGCATTTAGTGAGACTCTGAATGAGAGATACAAGTATATCCAGGTGTAACATTTAGTGAGGCTCTCAACGGTAGCCATAGGAAAGAGACTTCTGACTACAGGTGTGAATTATTTAGTGATTCTCTGAATGAGTGGCCATAAAAATAGACTCCAGACTATATCACAAGTGTGTAATATTCAGTGAGGCTGTGAAAGGGGCCATATGAAACAGAATTCTAATTACTCCACATGTGCATTATTCACTGTTTGTCTGAATGAGTAGCCATATGACATAGACTCATTATTCTCCATGTGCATTATTCAACAGGTTCTATGAGTGTCCATACCAAATAGACTCCTGTCTCCCCAGGTGTGTATTACTCAGCTACAAAATTAGAGTTCATATGAAATAGACCTGACTACCACCCAGGTGTGTATCATTCAGAAGGCACTTAATTGGCTATCTTAAACAGTGTCCTGATTACTCCATAGAAGTTCATTATTCACTGAAACTTTGAATGAGATATACAATAGACACCTGACTATTGCTCCATTGTGAATTATTCAATAAGGTTCTAAATGAGTGTAGTATGAAATAGAATCCTGAGAATTCTCAGTGTGTATCATTCAGGGAGGCAAAATGAGTGGCCATATAAAATGCTCGACTATTACCTGGTGGATTATTCACTGAGGCTCTAAATGAGTGGCTACATGAAGTAGACTCTAAATCTTCCTGTGTATTATTGAATGAGTCTCTGACTAAGTGGGCATAAAAAAGACTCAGGTATTGCCCAGGTGTTCATTACTACAGAGACTTTGAATGTGTAGCATTTGAAGTAGACCCTTGAATATTTTTCTGAGGAGTATTCTTCACAGAGGCCCTGAACGAGTGGCCATGTGAAAGAGATTCCTGACTTATCAGATATACATATTATTCAAAACACTGAAAGAGTGGCCTTATAAAATAGAACCCATTTTACTCACAGGTGTGCATTTTTTGATTCTCCAAACTAATCACCATATGAACAGACTAGTGATTATTCTATGTGCAGTATTCAAAAGGTTCTGTATGAGTGTCCATGTCAAAGAGTATCCTGACTCTGACACATGTGTGTATTATTCACGGAGCTGCTTAATTTGGGGCTACCTTAAATAGGGTCCTGACTACTCCACAGCTGTTTATTATGCACTGAACCTCGAATGACAGGCCATATGAAATAGACTCCTATTTCTATCCCAGGAGAGAATGACCCGCTGACCTGGCTATTCATTGTGCATTCTCAGACAGAGTGTGTCTTTATGAACACATAAAATGACTCCTCTACTGGTGTCTTTATTCCACTGAGTCCTCTAAAAGATGGATTAAAGATTAAATAGTGTCTTCCTGCAGATATGAACAGAATGCCACACAGGATTTTCACAATAATGGCTAGATTAATATAATCTAAGATTGTTACACAGGCAGATGGTGCTACAAATCAGTATCTACTGTTGTGTACATATTGAAGACATGACAGAAGGCCAGGTATTATTAACAGTGCTACAGCTCAGAGGTATGAGTGATA
Source organism: Saguinus midas (assembly GCA_021498475.1). Taxonomy (NCBI): domain Eukaryota; kingdom Metazoa; phylum Chordata; class Mammalia; order Primates; family Cebidae; genus Saguinus; species Saguinus midas. The sequence goes on along the minus strand of JAKFGQ010000626.1, from coordinate 11,795 downwards.
ACCAGGTGCTGCCTTCAATGAGATGTATGCTATTCTTAACTCTGGTATTTTCATAGACTGAAAGAAAGAGGATATAAAAATGATGACACTGAGGAAGAATACAAGAAGACAGAGGACACAATGATGACTAGCCAGAAGTTGACATGTATGGTGTGAGGAGTGCAATAGGCATTCTTATGTACAGTGATAACTGGCCTGCTCATGACATTGGTGTACAGACAGGTCTGATCCAGGGTGCATCCTGTAAACCCAGTGCTCATGATATCAGACAGACTGAAAGTGTTAGATTACTCAAGGTTTTGAATGGAAAATCATGAAGACTGATATTGTCATGAGACATTTGTAACTGAGATGTTTAAAGAGCCCAGAATCACCTGAGCAGATGTGGTACCAGTAGCACATGTATTATACAACATAAAAAAGAGCCCAAGCAAACTGAGGTATAGCTCCAGATGCTATTTCTAGCAAGAGTGATTTTTTAGGCTTTTGCATTTTATTTATTTAAAGAGATTGAAACAAAAGTCATGGTTATTCACATATTTTTGAGTAGACATGTCTGTACAGTGGACATACATAATCCTGAAATAGAATGATAAGTATATGACTTTCTTCCAAAGGGCTTAGAAGGCCATGCATGGTGGCTCATGAAATAGATGAAGCCCAGGTGTGTATCACTTCAGGTCCAGATTTCAAGAGTGTCAACATAGAAACCCATCTCTACTATACAAAATTATCTTGTGAGTGTGTAATAGTTAATGAGTCTGAGGCAGGAGAATTGAACCAGGAGATTGTGTAGACAGACTCCATCTCAAAAAAAGCCTATGTGACACCATGTGAAATGCTTCATGTGGTGATTATATCAATAAGCCTCATTCAAACTGAAATAAACTGAAAGAGTTACTACACTAACCTACAAACATCATATGATGTATTAAATGTGAGAACACTTGCATTATACATGAATATTAACATAGTGCTATTTTATAATAGTGCTGACATCCCATGTAATTTGTTGAATACTTAGAAAGTGAAAAGCAGAATGGTTGTATCACAGAAGATTTCACTGAAGGTGTCTCTTGTGCATAACATCAAAAAATTGAGCATTGACAGAAGACTGTTTTCATGAGTGATTAAAGAGTTGGAACTCATTTACACTACAGTTGAAACTAATTTTGATGTATAGGCAAAATGTTTAGCTGTATGACAATAACATGAATGTTTTACTCAGACTATATGTGCATTTCAGAAATTATTTTTGACAACTATGATATTTATCTAAAATAGAATTCTTGACATAATAAAATTTGCTACATTCAAAGGAAAATCTAAAATAGATATTAAGAACATGCCAGAGATGTTCAAAATCCTCAGCTTCTGATAAATGAAACTAGGCAAGAAAATCATATAAGTCATGAACATTGAATTCAGTGCTCATATGGTACAAATAGAAATGGGTACTCTTGAGAGAAAATATAAAATCCTGATTTTCAAACTTCTGAAATCATAAAGAATCCATAAATCCTGAAGAAAATAGAAAAGGAAAGTATCTCATACCATGTATTCAACAAATTCTGATTAGGAAAAAATTAGGTGAATATTTTTAACTGTGAAGAGATCTTTAAATCAGAGATGACTATAAAGATGGACAGGAACAAATATGAATATATAGTTCAGTGTAATGAACAATCAAAACAAAAAGGAAACAACAGAATGAAAATATTTGTAATATATGAAAATGTTCAACCATGAAGACTGACTGGACTCAATGGATAAATGAAAATGTCAAAATCATTTATCTGAAAGGAAACAAATAGTGAAAATGTTTAAAACAAAAAGAGCTGCATTCTGCTTAATACCTGAGGATGGGTCCAGAAATCACCATAAATGTTTACCTAAATCCATCCTACATGTGTACCCATTAAACTTAAAATTTTCAACATTAACCATTTAAAAAACCTCAAAATAACTATGACTACTATTTACATTAGTTTGGTTAGCAAAATAAATGGATCCAGTATGAATGAAGAAAACAGAATGTTAATAGAATTGCATTATTTCATAAAAATATTTCTGAAGTATATACAAAATGTTCTTATTGAGAAATCTAATCCTTCAGTTGCAGAAGAAATATTGACAAAAGAAGACAGAACTGACTACATATTTTCCAAAGATACCAATGACTTTAGGTGCACTATTAGTTCTATTCATTAAAAAAATGTCCTGATTAAGATGGCGTCAGAGAGTGACTCAGGATTGCAGCTCAGTGAAGGCAGAGGGTGAGTTCTAGTCATTTTTGGATGACCTTGATCACAGAAAGTTGAAAGTCCCAGGTGGGAGAGACATAGCCAGCACAGAGGCTCCTGTTCCCAGGCTGGCTCTTACAAAACTCACTGGTCTGGGCCTGTTAAACCAGCAATCTGAGATTTGAAGGCAGATTGACATGTCCATCTGATTGAATGGGACTTGGACAATGAGCAGACCAGGAGATTTTGGGAAGTGTGATCTGAGCACAGTGGCAGTGGCACAGACAGATCCCAGTGCCCTATCAGCAGGCTACTGGGGCGCCAGTGAGAGAGTACCTTCACCTTGGGAGAGGAAGAGAGAGAATTTGAGGCAGGAGCTGATCAATCAGCAGGTCCCACCCTCAGACAAGCAGGTGATTGAGGCGCCTGGGCTGAGAGTGCCAGCACAGTGAATCTAGCATGGTGCAGTGAGGAATGTCCACACAATGCAACCTACTGAAGTACCACCCAGTGCTGATTCAGCCTGCCATTGCCGAGGCAACCCACCATAACAGAGAGACTCAGCTGGGCAGACCAGCAGAAGGCCAGGCATGGACCCCAGCAGGGCAAAGCCAGGCAGGCAATATAGACTACCTCCTAGTGGGGACAGCAACAGACACATAAAGAAAGGCCCAATGAGACAGAGCATCTAAGGAGGAAAAAAAGGTGTTTTATGAGTATGTTGCAACAGACATAAACATATCATCCCAAAACCCTGAATGAACAACAATCCACAGCTCAGCACTGAGCTCCTGCACAGACCGTTCAAGCAGCTTGACCCCTGTATATCCAAAGAGTCACCCCAAAAAGGACTAATCAGACTGACATTTGTGGCATCATTCTGGAAAAGATAGAAGAAGAAAAATAGTACATCCCTGACTGTCCCAGTTGCTACAGGTTCCAGACAATCAGGGCCTGAGGACCTCAGCACAACAGCAGAGGCTAGACCATTAGAAGAAAAACCAAGTAACAGAAATACTTCATCATCAATGAATCCACCAGAAACCCAATTGAAAATCAGCAACTACTAAGACGACAGGTGATAAATCCATAAAGAGAAGAAACCAGCGCAAAAAGAGGAAAACACCAAACCAAACACCTCACCTCATAAAGACCAAAACTGCTCACCAGCAAGAAAACAAAGCTGACTAAGAATGACTGTGAAAATGACATCAGACTTCAGAAAGTGGATAATGAGAAACTTCAGTGAGCTAAAAGAACATGTTCTAAATCAGTGCAAAGAAACAAGAACCTTGAAAAAGAGAAAAAAGATTTGAGGAAATGATCAAGAATGGAAAACTTAGAGAGGAACATGAATTGAAGAGCTGAAAACACAACACGAGAACTCTGAAGCATGCACAAGTTTCAACAGCCAATTGACCAAGCAGAAGAAAGAATATCAGAAGTGAAGATCAACTCAATGAAACAAAAAAAAACCAAGATTGAAAAAGCAAAAGGAATGAACAAAATTCCAAGAAATGTGGAACAATAAGAGACCCAACACATTTGATAGGTGTACCAATGTGATGAAGAGAATGAATCCAAGCTGAAAATACCTTCAGGATATTATCCAGGAAAATGTCTCAACCTAGCAAGACAGGTCAATACTCAACCCAGGAAATACAGAGACACTGCAGAGATATTCAAGAAGAAGAGCAACCCCAAGGCACATAATCCTCAGATTCACCATTGAAATGAAGGTACTAGGGCAGCAGAAGAAAGATCGGGTCACCCACAAAAAGCCCATCAGACTACTGCAGATCTCTGGAGACTTTACAAGCCAGAAAAGAGTGAACATTCAACATCCTTAAAGAAAAACTTTCAACCAGAATTTCATATCCAGCCAAACTGATTTCATGAAGAAAAATAAAATCCTTCATGAAAGCACACAGAGATTTTGTCACCACAGGCCTGTTTTACAAGAGCTTGAAAGAGGTACTAAACATAGAAAGAAACAAAAGTACCAGCCATCCTAAAAGCATACAAATGCTAAAGACATCAACATAATGAAGAATCTACATTAACCAATGCAAACAGTCCTAGCATCAAAAGGGCAGTATCAAATCACACATAAATATATTAACCCAAATATAAATCAATGACTTAAAAACAGACTCAAGAACGAACTGCCATTCACAATTGTTACAAAGAATAAAATACCTAGGAATACAACTCACTAGGAATCTAAGGACCTCTTTAAGGAAAACTACAAACAACTGCTCAACGAAATAAGAGAGAGACATAAACAGATGGAGAAACATTCCATGTTCGTGGTTAGAAGAATCAATATCTGAAAATGGCTATACTGCAAAGTAATTACACAATCAATGCTATCATCAAACTACCATTGAATTTCTTCACAGAACTGGAAAAACACCATGAATTTCATATGGAACCAAAAAGAGCCCTGATAGTGTCAATTCTGCAAAAGAACACAGGAGGCATCACACTACCAGACTTCAAACTATACTACAAGGCTACAGTAATCAAAACAGCATGGTACTGGTACCAAACAGATATAGACCAATGGAACAGAACAGAATTGAGGCAACACAACACATCTACAACATATTATCTTTGATAAACCAGACAAAACAGGCAATGAAAGGATTCTTTTAATAAATGGTGTTGGGAAACTGGCTAGCCAGCAGAAAGCAGAACTGATTCCTGACACTACACTAAATTAACCCAGATGATTAAAGACTTAAACGTAAGACCTGACACCATAAAAACCTGGAAGAAAATGGCAAAACCATTCAGGACATAGGAGTAGGCAAGGACTTCATGAACAAAACACCAAAAGCATTGGCAACAAAAGCCAAAATAGACAAATGGGACCTAATCAACCCACAGCTTCTGAGGCAAAAGAGACAGTCACTAGAGTGAATCGGCAACCATCAGAATGGGAAAATCTTTGTGTTTACACATCTGACAAAGGGTTGATATCCAGAATTTACAAAAGAACTCAAACAGATTTACAGGAAAAAACAACAAGCCCATTCAAAATGGGCAAAGGATATGAACAGAAACTTTACAAAAGAAGACATACATGAGGCCACAAACATAAAAAGTGCTCATCGTCATTGGTCATTAGAGAGATGCAAATCAAAACCACATTGAGATACCATCTCACAGTTAGAATGGCGATCAAAAATCTGAGACAGCAGATGCTGGAGAATGTGGAGAAATAGGAACACTCTTACACTGTTGGTAGTGTAAATTAGTTCAACCATTGTGGAAGACAGTGTGGCGATTCTCAGACCCAGAAATAGTCCATTTGACCCAGCAATCATTACTGGCATCTATCCAAAGGACTAAATGTCTACTATGGACACATGCACACGAATGTTCATTGCAGCAGGTTTACAATGAAAGACCTGAACCAACCCAAATGCCCAACGATGATAGACTGACTAAATGTGTCATATACAATTATGGAATATTATGCACCAAAAATGATGAGTTTGTGTCCTTAGACATGATGAATCTGAGAACATCACTCAGCAAACTGACACAAGAACAGAAAAAAGAAATACCATATAATCACCATGTGAGAAAATACAAACAAGGACACAGAGAGGCGGTCTACTATACACTACTGTAATAACAGCACTGATAGCCTATGAATACCATGGGTGAAGGAACATTAAAACACTCTGTGTGTACTCTATGCAACTATTTTTGTTGCACATGAAAATATTAAAATTAAAAAAATACAAAATAAAATAAAATAGAATATTAATGGTAGAATTGTATTATTTCAAAATATTTCAAAGTATATAGCAAAATGTTCTTGGCTGAGTAAATCTAATCCTTCAAAGTTAAGAAGAAATATTGACAAAAGAAGACAGAACTAGACTCCTGTATTTTAAAAACCCAAAGATACCAATGACTTTAGATGCACTATTATTTTATGCACATTACAAAAAATGCTACCTATTGGAGGCAAGATGGCGTCGAGAGTGACTCAGGATTGCAGCTCAGTGAAGGTGCAGAGGGTGAGTTACATTTTGGATGGACCTTTTTGATCACAGAAAGTTGAAAGTCCCAGGTGGGAGAGACACGGAAGCCACCACAGATGGCTCGCGTGGCAGCAGCGGCTTGCCCCGCACAAACTCACTGGTCAAACCCTGTTAAACCAGCAATCTGAGATTTGGAAGGGCAGATCATGTCCATCTGATTGAATGGGACTTGGACAATGAGCCAGACCAGGAGATTTTGGGAAGCTGATCTGAGCCAGCACAGTGGGCAGCGGCACGGAGATCGCACGATCCCAGTGCCCTATCAGCAGGCTACTGGGGCGCCAGTGAGAGAGTTGACCTTTCAGCTTGGGAGAGAAGAGAGAGAGAGAGGACGGACTCTGAGGCAGGAGCTGGGTGATCAGGATCAGCAGGTCCCACCTCATGGGGACAAGCAGGTGGCGATTGGAGGCGCTGGGCTGAGAGTTTGCTGCAGTTGAATCTAGCATGGTGCAGCCCGGTGGAGGAGGGCCCGCCACCACGGATGCAATTCCCTACTGAAGTACCACCCAGTGCTGACGCAGCCTGCTGTTGCTGAGGCAACCTGCCATAACAGAGACTCCAGCTGGGCGGAGCAGCAGAAGAGGAGGCAACAGGTGGGACCCGCTAGCAGGCAAAGCCTGGCAGGCAAATAGTGAATAGACTGCCTAGTGGGGCAGGACAGTGCAACAGATACTCATAAAGAAAGCCCAACCCCCTGAGACAGAGCATCTAAGGAGGAAAAAAAGGGTGTTTTATGAGTTGCAGCAGACATAAACACCTCCCAACAACCCTGAATGAACAACAATCACAGCTCAGCACTGGAGCTCCTATAAAGCACAGACCTCCTCAAGCAGCCCCCTGACCCTGTATATCCAAAGAGTCACCCCAAAAAGGACTAATCAGACTGACATTTGGCTGGCATCATTCTGGAAAAAAAGATAGAAGAAAAACTGGTAGCATCCTCACTGTTCTGCAGCTGCTACAGGTATACCCCAGACAAGCAGGGCCTGGAGTGGACCTCAGCACTCATACAGCAGAGGGCTAGACCATTAGAAGAAAACTAAGTAACAGAAATACTTCATCATCAACAATCTGGGAATCCACACAGAGACCCAATTGAAAAATCAGCAACTACTAAGACGACAGGTGATAAATCCATAAAGATGGGAAGAAACCAGCGCAAAAAAGGAAAACACCAAACCAAAACACCTCACCTCCACAAAGGACCAAAACTTTCACCAGCAAGGAACAAAGCTGGACGGAGAATGAATGTGACGAAATGACGGAATCAGACTTCAGAAAGTGGATAATGAGAAACTTCAGTGAGCTAAAGAACATGTTCTAAATCAGTGCAAAGAAACTAAGAACCTTGAAAAAGATTTGAAAAAGATTTGAGGAATGATAACAAGAATGGACAACTTAGAGAGGAACATGAATGAATTGAAGGAGCTGAAAACACAACACGAGAACTTCGTGAAGCATGCACAAGTTTCAACACGAATTGACCAAGCAGAAGAAAGAATATCAGAAGTTGAAGATCAACTCAATGAAATAAAACGAGAAACCAAGATTAGAGAAGAAAGCACAAAAAGGAATGAACAAAATCTCCAAGAAATGTGGAACTATGTGAAGAGACCCAACCTACATTTGATAGGTGTACCACAATGTGATGAAGAGAATGAATCTAAGCTGGAAAATACTCTTCAGGATATTATTCAGGAAAATGTCTCCAACCTAGCAAGACAGGTCAATACTCAACTCCAGGAAATACAGAGAACACCACAAAGATATTCCGCAAGAAGAGCAACCCCAAGGCACATAATCCTCAGATTCACCAGGGTTGAAATGAAGGAGAAAATACTAAGGGCAGCCAGAGAGAAAGATCGGGTCACCCACAAAGGGAAGCCCATCAGACTCACTGCAGATCTCTCGGTGGAGACTTTACAAGCCAGAAAAGAGTGGGGGCCAATATTCAACATCCTTAAAGAAAAAAACTTTCAACCCAGAATTTCATATCCAGCCAAACTGAGCTTCATAAGTGAAGAAAAAATAAAATCCTTCATGAACAAGCAAGTACACAGAGATTTTTGTCACCACTAGGCCTGCTTTACAAGAGCTCCTGAAAGAGGCACTAAACATAGAAAGAAACAACCAGTACCAGCCATCCTAAAAGCATACCAAATGCTAAAGACCATCAACAAAATGAAGAATCTACATGAACCAATGGGCAAAACAGCCGGCTAGCATCAAAATGGCAGTATCAAATTCACACATAAATATATTAACCCTAAATGTAAATGGGCTAAATGCACCAATTAAAAACACAGACTGGCAAATTGGATAAAAAAACAAAACCCATCGGTGTGCTTTATCCAGGAAACCCACCTCACACGCAAGGATACACAAAGGCTCAAAATAAAAGGATGGAGGAAGATTTACCAAGCAAATGGAGAGCAAAAAAATGCAGGATTGCAATTCTCGTCTGTGATAAAATAGACTTTAAAGCAACAAAGATCAAAAGGGACAAAGAATGTCATTACATAATGGTAAAAAAATCGATACAACAAGAAGAGCTAACGTTTCTAAATATATATGGACCCAATGCAGGAGCACCCAGATATATAAGGCAAGTTCATAATGACTTACAAAGAGACTAAGACTCCCACACAATAATAGTGGGAGACTTTAACACTCCACTGTCAATATCAGACAGATCAACCAGACAGAAAATTAACAAGCATATCCAGGACTGTAACTCAGACCTGGAACAAGCAAACCTGATAGACATTTACAGAACCCTCCACCCCAAATCCACAAAATATACATTCTTCTCAGCACAACATCACACCTACTCCAAAATTGACCACATATTTAGAAGTAAAGCACTCCTCAGCAAATGCAAAACAACTGAAATCATAACAAACGGTCTCTCAGACCATAGTGCAATCAAATTGGAACTCAGAATTCAGAAAATAACTCAGAACAGCACAGCTTCATGGAAACTGAACAACTGGCTCTTGAATGTTGATTGAAAACAATGAAATGAAGGCAGAAATAAAGTTCTTCAAAACCAACGAGAACGATGACACAACATACCAGAATCTCTGGGACACATTTAAAGCAGTCTGTAGAGGAAAGTATATAGCAATAAGTGCCCACATGAGAAGAGTGGAAAGATCCAAAATTGACACCCTATCATCAAAATTGGAAGAGCTAGAGGAGCAAGATCAAAAAAGCTCAAAACCTAGCTGAAGACAAGAAATAACTAAGATCAGCACAGAACTGAAGAAGATAGAGACAAGAAAAACGCTTCAAAAAATCAATAAATCCAAGAGTTGGTTTTTCGGAAAGATCAACAAAATAGACAGACCACTAGCCAGACTGATAAAAAGAAAAGAGAATAACCAAATAGATGCAATAAAAAACGATAACGGGGAAATCACCACAGATTCCACAGAAATTCAAACCATCATCAGAGAATACGACAAACAACAACTATGCACATAAACTAGTAAACCAGGAAGAAATGGATAAATTCCTGGACGTCTGTGTCCTCCCAAGCCTAAACCAGGAGGAAGCCAAAACTATGAATAGACAATAACAAGGTCTGAAGTTGAGGCAGCAATTAAGAGCCCCACACAAAAAAGCCCAGGTCCAGATGGGTTCACAGCCAAATTCTACCAGACACACAAAGGGGATCTGGCACCATACCTTCTGAAACTATTCCAAGTAATTCAAAAACAGGGAACCCTTCCCAAATCATTTTATGAGACCAACATCATCCTGATACCAAAACCCGGCAGAGACTCAACAAGAAAAGAAAACTTCAGGCCAATATCCATGATGAACATAGATGCAAATATCTTCAATAACATACTGGCAAACCGATTGCTACAGCACATTAAAAAACTTATCCATCATGATCAAGTAGGATTCATCCCGGGGATGCAAGGCTGGTTCAACATACGCAAGTCTATAAATGTAATTCACCACATAAACAGAAGCAAAAACAAAAACGACATGATTATCTCAATTGACGCAGAGAAGGCATTTGACAAAAATCAACAGCCCTTTATAATAAAAACCCTCAATCAACTTGGTATTGATGGAACATATCTCAAAGTAATAAAAGCTATTTACGACAAACCAACAGCCAATATCATACTTAATGGGCAAAACTGGTAGCATTCCCTTTTGAAATCTCGCAGTAGACAAGGATGTTCTCTCTCACCACTTCTATTCAACATAGTACTGGAAGTTCTAGCCAGAGCAATCAGGCAAGACAAAGAAATAAAGGGTATTCAAATAGGAAAGGTGGAAGCCAAATTGTCTGTATTTGCAGATGACATGATAGTATACCTAGAAGACCCCATCACCTCAGCCCAAATACTCCTGAAATTGATAAGCAACTTCAGCAAAGTTTCAGGATATAAAGTCAATGTGAAAAAAATCACAAGCATTCCTATACACCAATAACAGACTTAAAGAGAACCAAATCAAGAAAGAACTGCCATTCACAATTGCTGCAAAGAAAATAAAATACCTAGGAATACAACTCACAAGGAATGTAAGGGACCTCTTTAAGGAAAACTACAAACCACTGCTCAACGAAATAAGAGAGGACACAAACAGATGGAGAAACATTTCATGTTCGTGGTTAGAAGAATCAATATCGTGAAAATGGCTATACTGCCCAAAGTAATTTACACAATCAATGCTATCCCCATCAAACTGTCATTGAATTTCTTCACAGAACTGGAAAACCACCATGAATTCATATGGAACCAAAAGAGCCCGCATAGCCAAGTCAATTCTAAGCAAAAACAACACAGAGGAGGCATCACTACCAGACTTCAAACTATACTACAAGGCTACAGTGATCAAAACAGCATGGTACTGGTACCAAAACAGAGATATAGACCAATGGAACAGAACAGGCATCGGAGGCAACACAACATATCTACAGCCATATAATCTTTGATAAACCAGACAAAAACAAGCAATGGGGAAAGGATTCTATTTAATAAATGGTGTTGGGAAAACTGGCTAGCCATGTGCAGAAAGCAGAAACTGGATCCTTCCTGACACCTTACACTAAAATTAACTCCAGATGGATTAAAGACTTAAACATAAGACCTGACATCATAAAAACCCTAGAAGAAAATCTAGGCAAAACCATTCAGGACATAGGAGTAGGCAAGGACTTCATGAACAAAACACCAAAAGCTTTGGCAACAAAAGCCAAGATAGACAAATGGGACCTAATCAAACTGCACAGCTTCTGCACGCAAAAGAAACAGTCACTAGAGTGAATCGGCAACCATCAGAATGGGAAAAAATCTTTGCAGTTTATGCATCTGACAAAGGGCTCATATCCAGAATTTACAGAGAACTCAAACAGATTTACAGGAAAAAAACAAGCCCATTCAAAAATGGGCAAAGGATATGAACAGACAACTTTACAAAAGAAGACATACATGAGGCCAACAAACACATGAAAAAATGCTCATCA
>JAKFGQ010000625.1:0-18062 GCA_021498475.1 Saguinus midas | reverse complement strand
GTATCTGGGATTATAGGCAGCCACTACCATGCTTGGCTAATTTTTGTATTTTTGTATAGATGGGGTTTCACCATGTTGGTCAGGCTGGTCTCAAACTCTGACCTTGTGATCCACCAGCATCAGCCTCCCAAAGTGCTGGGATTACAGACATGAGTCACCGCACCTGACCGACCCTGTACCTGTTACAGCTCCTAACTCTCCTTCTGCAGCACCTGACAACCAGTAATCTGCCCTCCATCTCTATGATTGTATCTATTCTGGACATTTAATGTAAAGAAACATAAAATATGTGGCTGGGCACAGTGGCTTACACCTATCATATCAATAATTTTGGGAGACCAAGGCAGGCAGATCACTTGATATAAGGAGTTCAAAACCAGCCTGGCTTACATGGTGACACCCCATATCTACTAAATATACAAAATTATCTGGGCATGGTGGCATGTGCCTGTAGTCCCAGCTATTTGGGAGGCTGAGGCAGTAGAAATGCTTATACCTGGAAGGTGGAAGTTGCAATGAGATGAGATCTCATGACTGCACTACACCTGTGACAGAGCAAGACTCTATCTCAAACAACAACAAAACATATTGTATGATGCTTTTTTTATATATAGTTTTTATGAGTCAGTGGCCATATAAATTGGAATCCCGAATAATCCACACGTGCTTATTATCCACTGAGGTTATGAATGTGTTTCCTAATAAAATAGATTCCTGGCTATTCCACAGGTGTACATTATTAACCAAGGCTCTAAATGAATGTCTATTTAAAATAGACTCCAAATTATTCTCCAGGTGTGTATTCTTCAGTGAGGCTCAGAATATGTGGCCATATTAATTAGATTCCTTAGGACATAACAGCCTGTTTGATTCACTGTGGCTCTGAATATGAGTCTACATGAAATATTCTCCTGACTACATCACATTATTCAGTGACACTCCGAATTAGAGGCCACAAGAAAACGTCTCCTGACTATTCCACAGGTGTGCATTATTTAGTGAGACTCTGAATTAAGGGATTTAGGTACATCCTGACTATTTTTTCAGGTTTGTACACTTAGTGAGGGTCTTAACGAGTGGCCTTAGGAAAGAGTCTCCTGACTATTTCACAGGTGTATATTATTGAGTGAGACTTTTAATGAGGGGATAATCGTAATCCTGACTATTTCCCCAGGTGTGTACACTTAGTGAGGCTCTTAATGAGTGGCCATAGGAAAGAGACTTCTATTACACAGGTGTGCATTATTTAGTGATTCTCTGAATTGGTGGCCATATAAAATGGACTCCAGCCTATATCACAATTGTGAAATATTCACTGAGGCTGTGAAAGTGGGTCCATAAGAATCAGACTTCTACTATAAATTGGAATCAGGTCTAATCCACATGTGCATATTATCGACTGAGGTTATGAATGAGTGTCTTAATAAAATAGACTCCTGGCTACTACAGAGGTATACATTATTTCCTGAGGCTCTGAATGAATGTCCATCGAAAATAGACTCCAAATTATTCTCCATGTGTGTATTATTCAGTGCGGATCTGAAGATGTGGCCATATTAGTTAGATTCCTTACAACATAAAGGGCCTGTTTTATTCACTGTGTCTCTGAAAATGTGTCTACATGAAATAGACTCCTGACTACATCACATTATTCAGTGACACTCCGAATTAGAGGCCACATGAAAAAGTCTCCTGACTATTTCACAGGTGTGCATTATTTAGTGAGACTCTGAATGAAGGGATATAAGTAAATCCTATTTCCCCCGGTGTGTACACTTAGTGAGGCTCTTAACGAGTGGCCATAGGAAAGAGTCTCCTGACTATTCCACAGGTGTGCATTAATTAGTGAGACTCTTAATGAGGGGATAATGCTAAATCATGACTATTTTCCAATTGTGTACACTTAGGCTCTTAACATGTGGTCATAGGAAAGAGACTTCTGACTATTACACAGGTGTGCATTATTTAGTGATTCTCTGAATGAGTGGCCATAAAAAAGAGACTCCAGACTATATCAGAAGTGTGTAATATTCAGTGAGGCTGTGAAAGAGGGGCAATATGAAACAGACTTGAAATTACTCCACATGTGCATTATTCACAGTTTGTCTGAATGAGTAGCCATATAACATAGACCCCTCATTATTATCCATGTGTGCATTAATCAAACAGGCTCTGTTTGAGTGTCCATACCAAATAGACTCCTGACACTGCCCGAGGTGTGTATTACTCAGCGATACACAAAATTAGAGTTTATATGAAATAGCCTCCTGATTATCATACCGGTGCGTATCATTCAGCAAGGCACTTAATTCGTGGCTATGTTAAAAAGCGTCCTGATTACTCCATTAAAGTTCACTGTTCACTGAAAATTTGAATGATAGACCATATAAATAGTAATCTGACTATTGCTCCATTGTGAATTATTCTATAAGGTTCTAAATGAGTGGTAGTATCAAATAGAACCCTGAGGATTCCTCAGTTATATATCACTCAGTGAGGCATAAAATAACTGTCCATATAAAAAATGCTCGACTATTACCCTGGTGTGCATTATTCACTGAGGCTCTAAATGAGTGGCTACATGAAGTAGACTCTTAAGTTTTCCTTTGTTGTGTACTATTGTATGTGTCTCTGACTAAGACTCAGGTGTATTGCCCATGTGTTCCTTACGTACAGAGACTTTGAATGTGTAGCCATTTGAAGTAGACACTTGACTATTTTTGAGAAGAGTATTCTTCACAGATGCCCTAAACAAGAGGCCATTTGAAAAAGATTCCTGACTAATCAGATATACATATTATTCACTTAAACACTGAAAGAGTGGCCTTATGACTTAGAACCCATTTTACTCAACAGGTGGGTGTTATTTTTTGATTCTCCAAAATAATCACCATATGAAACAGACTAGTGATTGTTCCTCACATGTGCAGTATTCGAAACGGTTTTGTATGAGTGTCTATGTCAAATAGTCTCCTGACTCTGACACATGTGTGTATCATTCAGGGAGCTGCTTAATTTGGGGCTACCTTAAATAGGGTCCTGACTACAACACAGCTTAAAAAGCTGTGAAGCAGTTTATGAACTGAAGCTCCGAATGACAGGCGATATGATAAATACTCCTTACTATTGCCCTATTGTGCATTATTCTGTAATGCTGTGATTGAGTGTCCATATGACTTGGACACTGATTATTCAAAAGGTGTGTATTCTTCAGTGAGGTCCTGAATGAGTGATCACATAATATAAACCTTTGACTCTATCCTCTTGGCTTTTTTCAGTTCTGCATTGTCCACTGAGTCGCTGGGTGAAGAGTCATATCAAATAGTCTCCAGACTATTTTTTAGCTGTGCATTATTCAGTGAGTCTCATAATAAGTGTCTCTATATAATATAATCCTGAGTATTTTTCAGATATATATAATTCCTCACTGAGGTTCTGAATAAGTGTCCGTGTTAAATACACTCCTGACATTTTCATAGGTCTGTATTCTTCTGTGAAGCTCTGAATTAGTGGCCATAAAATAGAGCCTCCTGAATGCTCCTCAGGCGTGTGTTTATACATTCGGCTCTAAAAGAGTGGCTATACGAAAGAGAATCTTAACTTTTCCCAAGGTGTATGTTATTCAGTTAGGCCTTGAATATGTTGGTATAGGAAATAGAATTCTGACTACAATAGAGTTGTTTTTTATTCAAGGAAGCTCTGAAATTGATGCCACATGTAATACCGTCCTGAGTGTTTCCCAGGTATGTATTATTCACTGATGTTCTGAAACTTTGGCCATATAAAATTGTTTCCTGACTTGTCCACAGGTGTGTATTATTGACTCTGAATCTAAATATTTGGGCATGTAAAATAGAGAAGGGACTATTCCACAGTTGTGTATTCCTCACACAGGCTTTGATATTGTGGCCATATCAAATAGTCTAGTGTCTATTCCACACTTGTGCATTATTTCCTGAGGCTGTATATGAGAGGCTATATAAAGTAGACTCCTAACACTTCCCTAGGTGTACCTTATTCAGTGAAGCTCTCTTTGTTTGACCATATGAAACAGGATGCTACTATATTAAATATTTGTATTATATAGTGAATTACTAAATGAGTGTCTATATGAATGGTACTGCTGAGTACTTTACATTTGTGCATTTTTCACTGAGGTTACGAGTCAGTGGCCATATAAATTGGAATCCAGACTAATCCACACGTGCATATTATCTACTTAGGTTATGAATGAGTGTCTTAATAAAATAGACCCCTGGATACTCCACCAGTGTACATTATTTACCAAGGCTCTGAATGAATGTCCATCGAATATAGACTCTAAACTATTTTTAGATGTGTATTATTTAGTGAGGCTCAGAAGATTTGTCCATATTAATTAGATTCCTTATAACATAAAGGGCTTGTTTTATTCACTGTGGCTCTGAATATGTGTCTACATGAAATAGACTCCTGACTACATCACATTATTCAGTGACACTCTGAATTCGAGGTCACATGAAAAAGTCTCCTGACTATTCCACAGGTGTGCATTATTTACTGAGACTCTGAATGAGGAAATAATGCTTAATCCTGACTATTTCCCCAGGTGTGTACACTTAGTGAGGCTCTTAATGAGTGGCCATAGGAAAGAAACTTCTGACTATTCCACAGGTGTGCATTATTTAGTGATTCTCTGAATGGGTTTCCATCAAATGTAGACTTCAGGCTCTATCACAAGTGTGAAATATTCACTGAGTCTGTGAAAGTGGGTCCATAAGAATCAGACTTCTAATATAAAGTGGAATCCAGTCTAATCCACATTTGCATATTATCCAATGAGGTTATAAATGAGTGTCTTAATAAAATAGACTCCTGGCTACTCCTCAGGTGTACATTATTTACCGAGGCTCTGAATGAATATCCATCAAAAATAGACTCCAAATTATTCTCCAGGACTATTATTCAGTGAGGATCAGAAGATGTGGCCATATTAATCAGATTCCTTACAACATAAAGGGCCTGTTTTATTCACTGTGGCTCTGAATATGTGTCTACATGAAACAGACTCAGTATTCAGTGACACTCCTAATTAGAGGCCACATGAAAAACTTTCCTGACTATTTCACAGGTGTGCATTATTTAGTGAGACTCTGAATGATGGGATATAAGTAAATCCTGACTATTTCCACAGGTGTGTACACTTAGTGAGGCTCTTAGCGAGTGGCCATAAGAAAGAGACTTCTGACTTTTAAGCAGGTGTGCATTATTTAGTGATTCTCTGAATGAGTGGCCATAAAAATAGACTCCAGACTATATCACAAGTGTGTAATATTCAGTGAGGCTGTGAAAGACGGGACATATGAAACAGACTTCTCATTACTCCACATGTGCATTATTCAGTTTTTCTGAATGAGTAACCATATGACATAGACTCTTCATTATTATCCATGTGTTCATTAATCAAACAGGTTCTGTTTGAGTGTCTATACCAAATAGATTCCTGACACTGCCCGAGGTGTGTATTACTCAGCGATACATAAAATTAGAGTTCATGTGAAATAGCTTCCTGATTATCTTACCGGTGTGTATCATTCAGCAAGGCACTTAATTCGTGGCTATGTTAAAAAGCGTCCTGATTACTCCATAAAAGTTCACTGTTCACTGAAACTTTGAATGATAGACCATATAAAATAGACACCTGACTATTGCTCCATTGTAAATTATTCAATAATGTTCTAAAGCAGTGGTTGAATCAAATAGAATCCTGAGGATTCTTCAGTTATATAGCATTCAGCGAGGCATAAAATGACTGTCCATATAAAAAATGCTCGACTATTACCCTGGTGTGCATTATTCACTGAGGCTCTAAATGATTGGCTACATGATGTAGACTCTTCAATCTTCCTTTGTTGTGTATTATTGTATGAGTCTCTGACTAAGTGGGCAGGAAAAAGAGACTCAGGTGTATTGCCCATGTGTTCATTATGTACAGAGACTTTAAATGTGTTGCCATTTGAAGTAGACACTTGACTATTTTTGAGAAGAGTATTCAACACAGAGGCCCTAAAGGAGTGGCCATGTGAAAGAGATTCGTGACTGATCAGATATACATATTATTCACTAAAACACTGAACGAGTGGCCTTATGAATTAGGACCCATTTTACTCAACAAGTGTGTGTTATTTTTTGATTCTCCAAACTAATTAACATATGAATCAGACTAGTGATTACTTCCCATATGTGCAGTATTCGAAACAAATCTCTATGAGTGTCTATGTCCAATAGTCTCCTGACTGTGACACATGTGTGTATCATTCAGGGAGCTGCTTAATTTGGGGCTACCTTAAATAGGGTCTTGACTACTCCACAGCTGTTTTTTATACAGTGAAGCTCTGAATGAAAGGCCATATGATAGAGACTCCTAACTATTGCCCCATTGTGCATTATTCTGTAATGCTGTGATTGAGTGTCCATGTGACTTGGGCACTGATTATTCCAAAGGTGTGTATTCTTCAGTGACTTCCTGAAGGAGTGATCACATAAAATAAACTTTTCACTCTATCCTCTTGGCTATTTTTCAGTTCTGCATTGTTCACTGAGTTGCTGGGTGAAGAGTCATATCAAATAGTCTCAAGACTATTTCTTAGCTGTGCATTATTCAGTGAGTCTCTGAATAAGGGGCTCTATATAGTATAATCCTGAGTGTTTTTCTAATATATATGATTCCTCACTGAAGTTCTGAATAAGTGTCCGTGAAATACACTCTGATGTTTTCATAGGTCTGCATAATTATTGTGAAGCTGTGAATGAGTGGCCATAAAATAGAGCCTCCTGAATGCTTCTCAGTCATGTGTTTTTACATTCGGCTCTAAATGAGTGGTTATACGAAATAGAATTTTAACTTTTCCCAAGGTGTATGTTATTCAGTTAGGCCCTGAATATGTTGGTATACAAAAAAGAATTATGACTACAATAGAGGTGTTTCTTATTCAAGGAAGATCTGAAATTGATGCCACATGTAATATCGTCCTGTGTGTTTCCCAGGTATGTATTATTCACTGAGGCTCTGAAACTTTGGCCACATGAAATTGTTTCCTGACTTGTCCACAGGCGTGTATTACTGACTCTGACTCTAAATGTTTGGGCATTTAAAATAGAGAAGAAACTATTCCAACGTTTTTTTTTCCTCACTCAGGCTTTGATTTTGTGGCCATATCAAATAGTCTAGTGTCTATTCCACAATTGTGTATTATTCCCTGAGGCTGCAAATGAGAGACTATATAAAGTAGACTCCTAACACTTGCCTAGGTGTGCCTTACTCAGTGAGGCTCATTTTATGTGATCATATGAAACAGAATGCTGCTATATTAAATATTTGTATTATTTAGTGAATTACTGAATGAGTGTCTATATGAAATAGACTGCTGAGTACTTTACATTTGTGCACTTTTCACTGAGGTTTACAAGTCATTGGCCATATAAATTGGAATCCAAACTAATTCCCACGTGCATATTATCCACTGAGGTTATGAATGAGTGTCCTTATAAAATATACTCCTAGCTACTCCACAGGTGTACATTATTCACCGAGGCTCTGAAAGAATATCCATCAAAAATAGACTCAAATTATTCTCAGGTGTGTATTATTCAGTTAGAATCAGAAGATGTGGCCATATTAATTAGATTTTTTACAACATAAAGGCCTGTTTTATTCACTGTGGCTCTGAATATGTGTCTACATGAAATAGACTTCTGACTACATCACATTATTCAGTGACACTCCGAATTAGAGGCCACATGAAAAAGGCTCCTGACTATTCCACAGGTGTGCATTATTTAGTGAGACTCTGAATGAAGGGACATAGGTAAATCCTTACTATTTCCCCAGGTGTGTACACTTAGTGAGGCTCCTAAAGAGTGGCCATAGGAAGAGTCTCCTGACTATTCCACAGGTGTGCATTATTGAGTGAGACTCTGAATGAGGGGATAATGGTAAATCCTGACTATTTCCCCAGGTTTGTACACTTAGTGAGGCTCTTAACGAGTGGCCATAGAAAAGAGACTTCTGACTATTCCACAGTTGTGCATTATTTAGTGATTCTCTGAATGAGTTGCCATAAAAAATTGACTCCAGACTATATCACATGTGTGTAATATTCAGTGAGGCTCTGAAAGAGAGGCCATATGAAACAGACTTCTAATTACTCCACATGTGCATTATTCACAGTTTGTCTGAATGAGTAGCCATATTACATAGTCTCCTCATTATTATCCATGTGTGCATTAATCAAACAGGCTCTGTTTGAGTGTCCATACCAAATAGCCTCCTGACACTGCCCGAGGTGTGTATTACTCAGTGATACACAAAATTAGAGTTCATATGTAATAGCCTCCTGATTAACATACCGGTGCGTATCATTCAGCAAGGCACTTAATTTATGGCTATGTTAAAATGCTTCCTGATTACTCCATAGAAGTTCACTGTTCACAGAAACTTTGAATGATAGACCATATAAAATAGACACCTGACTATTGCTCCATTTTGAATTATTCAATAAGGTTCTAAATGAGTGGTAGTATCAAATAGAATCCTGAGAATTCTTCAGTTATACAGCATTCAGTGAGGCATAAAATGACTGTTCATATAAAAAATGCTCGACTATTACCCTGGTGTGCATTATTCACTGAGGCTGTAAATGAGTGGCTACATGAAGTACACTCTTAAATCTTTTTGTTGTGTATTTTATGAGTCTCTGACTAAGTGGGCATAAAAAAGAGACTCAGGTGTATTGCCCATGTGTTCATTACAGAATGTAGCCATTTGCAGTAGACACTTGACTATTTTTGAGAGTATTCTTCACAGAGGCCCTGACAGTGGCCATGTGAAAGAGATTCCTGATCAGATATACATATTATTCACTAAAACTGAAAGAGTGGCCTTATGAAATAGAACCCATTTTACTCAACAGGTGTGTGTATTTTTGATTCTCCAAACTAATCACCATATGAAACAGACTAGTGATTATTCCCACATGTGCAGTATTCAAAATTTTGTATGAGTGTCTATGTCAAATAGTCTCCTGACTCTGACACATGTGTATTCATTCAGGAGCTGCTTAATTTGGGGCTACCTTAAATAGGGTCCTGACTACTCCCACAGCTGTGAAGTATGCTCAAAGCTCTGAATGACAGGCCATATGATAGACTACTATTGCCCATTGTGCATTATTTGGTAATGCTGTGATTGTGTCCATATGACTTGGACCTTATTATTGTTTTCTTCAGTGAGTTCTGAACGTGATCACATAACATAAACCTTGACTCTATCCTCTTGGCTATTTTCAGTTCTGCATTGTCCACTGAGTCCTGGGTGAAGAGTCATATCTAGTCTCCAGACTATTCCTTAGCTGTGCATTATTCAGTGAGTCTCTGAATAAGTGGCTCTATAATATAATCCTGACTATTTTCATATATATGATTCTCACTGAGGTTCTGAATAAGTGTCCTGAAATACTCCTGACATTTTCATAGGTCTGTATTATTCTGTGAAGCTCTGAATAGCCATAAAATAGAGCTCCTGAATGCTCCTCATGCGTTTTACACGGCTCTAAATGTGGCTATCTAAAAATTTTAACTTTTCCAAGGTGTGTTATTCAGTTAGGCTCTGAATGATTATAGAAATATTATTCTGACTACAAGGTGTTTCTTATTCAAGGAAGCTCTGAAATTGATGCCCATGTAATATCCTGAGTGTTTCCCAGGTATGTATTATTCACTGAGGCTCTGAAACTTTGGCCATATGAAATTGTTTCTGACTTGTCCACAGGGTATTATTGACTCTGACTCTAAATATTTGGGCATAAATAGAAGACTATTCCAAAGTTGTGTATTCCATCAGACTTTGAGTTTGTGGCCATATAAAATAGTCTAGTGTCTATTCCACATGTGCATTATTCCCTGAGGCTGTGAGGGGCTATATAAATAGATTCTGAGGCGGCATGATGGCATCATAGAAGCGACTCATGCAGCTCTCAGTGAAGGCTATGTAGAATTCTCTGATGGACCTTTTCACTTGTTGAAAGCATGTAGACAACATTACCATTACTATAATTTGCCATACAGTGGGACCCAGAATGAACTCACTGGTGTGATTCTGTTAAACAGGAATCTGAGATTTAACAGATTGGCATGTACATCTGATTGACATTGGACAATGAGCCAGACCCAGTTTCCTGGGAATGTATCTCTTGAATGGGCAACATCAGAGATCCCAGTGCTTCCATCTGTATATTTCAGCTTGCAGAGAGGAAGAGAGAGAAAGAGACTCTCACTTCAAGCTCGTGGGTTTTCTTTCACGGAAACAGCAGGGCACTACCTTTTGAGAGATTTCTGACATCTAGTGCAGTGTGAGGGAGGCTCATGACTACAAATACATTCAGGCTGATGCAGCCTGCCATTAGGCAATGTCATAACAGGAGTCCCACAGGGTGAGCTCACAGCAGAAGAGCCCAGCAGCATCAGGCAGACCCGGTGTGTCAGAGCCAAGCAGGCAAATAGTGACTGCCTCTAGTGGAATGAGTGCAGATACTCTGAAAGAACTCCTGAGACAGAGCATCTGAAAAAAAGGGTGGTGTTTTGAGTTCTATTCAGACATAACCTCAACAACCCTGAAAGAACAATGAGCTCACAGCTCAGCACTGGAACTCCTATAAAGCACAGACTCTCCTCAAAGCTTGATGTATGTCAAGAGTCACCCCAAAAGGACTAATCAGACTGACATTTGTACTGGAACAAAGACAGCAGAAGAAGAATGTATCATCCTCACTGTTTCACAGCTGCTACAGGTATACTCAGAGAAGCAGGGCCTGATAATAACTCAGCACAGCAGAGGGCTGACCATTAGAAGAAACTAGTAACAGAAATATTTTCATCAATCTCAGCAATACAGGGCCAATTGAAAATCAGCAACTACTAAGGCGACAGTGATAAATCCATAAAATGGAAGAAACCAGCGCAAAAAGGAAAACACCTGAAACCTGCTCACCTCCTAAAAAGGACCAAAACTCCTCAGAGCACTGGAATAAGAATGAGTGGAAATAGAATCAGACTTCAGAAAGTGGATAATGAGAAACTTCAGTGAGCTAAAAAGATGTTCTAAATCAGTGCAAAACTAGAACCTTAAAAGATTTGAAAAAAGATTCGAATTGATAACAGAATGGACAACTTAGAGAGAATATGAATTGAAGAGTGAAAAACACAACATGAGAACTCTGAAGTTTCAACATTGTTATTGACAGAGAAGAATATGTTGAAGATCAACTCAATGAAATAAAATGAGAAACCAAGATTAAAAAAGCACAAAGGAATGAACAAATCTCAAAATGTGACTATTAAGAGACCCAACCTGTTTGATAGGTGTGTAATATGAATCCAAGCTGGAAAACACTCTTCAGGATATTATCCAGGAATTTCAATGAAGACAGGTCAATACTCAACTGAAATACAGAGAACACCACAAGATACTCACAGAAGAGCAACTAAGGCACATAATCTCAGATTACCATTGAAAAGAGACAAAATGGGCAGCCAGAAAGGTCTCACCCTGAGGAAGCCCATCAGACTCACAACAGATCTGCAGACACTACAAGCCAGAGATGCCAATAAACATCCTTAAAGAAAGAACTTTCAACCCAGAATTTCCTATCCAATACTGAGCTCATAGTGAAGAAAAAAAATCCTTCACGAACAGAAAGTACTCAGTTTGTCACTGTTCTTTACAAGAGCTCTGAATGAGGCACTACACATAAAAAACAACCAGTACCACATAAAAGCATACCAAATGCTCCATCAACAAAATGAAGAATATTATGAACAACAGGCAAAGAGCCAGCTAGCATCAAATCAGTATCAAATTCACACATTTTTAACCCTAAATGTAACTGGCTAAATTAAAGACACTGACTGGCAAGTTGGATAAAGAATCACCATTGGTGTGCTGTATCCAGGAAACCCACTCACACGAAAAGATACACAAAGGCTCTAAACAAAGGATGGAGGAATTTACCAGCAATGGAGAGCAAAAGAGTTGCAATTCTGTCTCTGATAAAATAGACTTTAAACCAACAAATATCGGACAAAGAAGGTCATTACATAATGGTAAAGGATCGAAACAACAAGAAAGCTGATTCTACATATGGACCCAATGTGAACCAGATATATGAAGTTCTTAATGACTTACAAAGAGTCTGAACACCCACACAATAAAGTGGCCAAAACTCACTGTCAGCAGACAGATCAACCAGACAGAAAATTAACAAGGATATCCAGGACTTGAACTGGACCTAACAAACATAGACATTTCAGAACTCTCCACCCCAAATCCACAGAATACATTCTTCTCAACATCACATACTCAAAATTGACCACATCATTGGAAGGAAAGCACTCCTCAGCAAATGAAACAACAGAAATCATAACAAACAGTCTCTCAGTATACAATCAAGTTGGAACTCAGAATTCAGAAAATAACAGAACTGCTTCATGGAAACTGAATAACAACAGAATTGATTGGATAACAATGAAATGAAGGCAGAAATAAAGTTCTTTGAAACCAACGAGAATGAAGACACAAGAAGAACCTCTGGGACACATTTGCAGTCTGTGAGGAAAATATATAGCAATAAGTGCCCACATGAGAAGAGTAGATCCAAATGACACCCTATCGTATTAAAGAGCTAGAGGCAAGATCAAAAACAAAACCTCAAGACAAAATAACTAAGATCAGAGCAGAACTGAAGGAGATAGAGACAAAACCCTTCAAAAATCAATAAATCTAAGGTGGTTTTTGATTCAACAAATAGACAGACCAATGCCAGACTGAAAAAAGAGAGAGAACAACCAAATAGATGCAATGGTAATGAAATCACCACAGATTCCACAGAAATTCAAACCATCATCAGAGAATACACAAACAACTCTATGCACACTAAATCAGGAAGAAATGGATAAATTCCTGACGCCTGTGTCCTCAAAACCTGAGAAATGACTGAAGACCAATAACAAGGTCTGAAGTTGAGGCAATTAAATACCACACACAGGAAGTGGGTTCACAGTGAATTATACCAGACAACAAAGAGGATCTGGTACCATTCCTTCTGAAACTATTGAAATAATCCCAAAGAAGACCCTTCAAATCATTTTTATGAGACCAACATCATCCTGATATCAAAACCTGAGAACTCAACAAGGTTTCCAATATCCATATGAACAGATCCAAAAATCTTCAATAAAATACTGGCAAACCGATTGCAACAGCACATTAAAACTTATCCATCATGATCAAGTAGATTCATCCTGATGCAAGTCTGGTTCAACTACAAGTCTATAAATGTAATTCACCACAAACAGAAGCAAACAAAAACCACATGATTATCTCAATGGAGAAGGCATTTGTGATTTAACATTGCTAAAAACCTCAATAAACTTGGTATTGATGGAACATATCTCAAAGTAATAAGCTATTTACAACAAACCAACAGCAATATCATACTTAATGGGCAAAAACTGGAAGCATTCCCAGAAATGGCACTGAAAGGATGCCCTCTCACCACTCCTATTCAACATAGTACTGAATTTCTAGCCAATCAGGCAGAGAAATGGGTATTCAAATAGGAAAGGTGGAAGCCAAATTGTCTCTATTTGCAGATGACATGATAGTACCTAGAAGACCCATCACCTCAGAAAATCCTTCAACTGATACTTCAGCAAAGTCTCAGGATATAAAATGTCAAAATCACAAGCATTCCTATACACCAATAACAGACTTAAAGAGACCAAATCAGAATGAACTGCCATTCTGTTATAAGAAAATAAAATACCCAATACAACTCACAAATGTAGGGACCTCTTTGAAACTACAAACCACTGCTCAACGAAATGGACACAAACAGATGGAGCATTCCATGTTAGTTAGAAGAATTAATATCTGAAAATGGCTATACTGCCCAAATAATTTACAATCAATGCTATCCCATCAAACTTCATTGAATTTCTTCACAGAACTGGAAACACCATGAATTTCATATGGAACCAAAAGACGAATAGCCAAGTCAATTCTAAGCAAAAAAGACTCGAGGCATCACAACCAGACTTTAACTATACTACAAGGCTACAGTAATCAAAACAGCATGGTACTGGTACCAAAACAGAGTAGACCAATGGAACAGAACAGAAGCATGAGGCAACACTATCTACACCATATCTTTGATAAACCAGACAAAAAGCAATGGGAAGATTCCTATTTAATATATGTTGGGAAACTGGCTAGCCATGTGCAGAAAGAAACTGGACTTCCTGACACCTTACTAAATTGTCAGATGGATTAGAATGTAAGACCACAAAAACCCTGAAAATCTCAAAACCATTCAGGACATAAAAGTGCAAGGACTTCATGAATAAACACCAAAAGCATTGGCAACAAAAGGCAAAATAGACAAATGACCTAATCAAACTCCCCTTCTGGAAAAGAAACAGTCACTAGAGTGAATCGGCAACCATCAGAATGGGAAAAATCTTGCAGTTTACCCATCTGACAGGCTGATATCCATTTACAGAACTCAAACATTGGAAAAACAAACAAGCCAAAAATGGGCAGGATATGAACAGACCACAAAGAATATACATGAGGCCAACAAACATGAAAAATGCTCATCATCACTGGTCATTAGAGATGCAAATCAAAACCACATTGAGATACTATCTCACGCCAGTTAGAATGTCATTAAAATCTGACAGCAGATGCTGGAGAGGATGTGGAGAAATAGGAACACTCTTACACTGTTGGTATGTAAATTAGTTCAACATTGAGGAAGACAGTGTGGCGATTCCTCAGGGACCTAGAAATAAATTCATTTGTGAATCCTATTGGGTATCACATCAAAAGACTATAAATGTCTACTATGACACACAAATTCATTGCAGCACTATTGACAATAAGAAGAACTGAAACCAAATGCCAAACATGATAGACTGGACTGAAAATGTCATATACACCATGGAATATTATGCAGCAATCAAAAATGATGAGTTTGTTTCCTTTGTACATGGATGAATCTGAACATCATTCTCAACAAACTGAACAAGAACAGAAAAAGAAATACGCATATACTCACTCAGGTGGGTGAGAAAATGACATGGACATAGAGGCAATATAGTATATACAGGGGTCTTTTTTAGAAACAGCCTCAGGAAGTGATGAAGGCCAAGTGTGGGTGAAGTGGCAGCAAAAAGACACATGTGTGCTGCAATTTTGCATTCTGCACATGTCTGAATAAATAAACTAGACTTAACTTATGGTGTGCCTTACTCAGTGAGGCTCATTTTGTGACCATATGAAACAGGATGCTGCTATATTAAATATTTGTATATTTAGTGAATCTCTGAATGAGTGTCTATATGAAATAGACTGCTAAGTACATTACATTTGTGCATTTTCACTGAGGTTAAGTCAGTGGCCATATAAATTGGAATCCGGACTAATCCACGTGCATATTATCCACTGAGGCTATGAATGAGTGTCCTAATAAAATAGACTCCTGGCTACTCCACAGTTGTACATTATTTACCAGGCTCTGAATATATGTCGAAATAGACTCCAAATTATTCTCCAGGTGTGTATTATTCAGTGAGGCTCAGAAGATGTGGCCATATTAATTAGATTCCTTACAATATCAAGGGCCTGTTTATTCACTGTGGCTCTGAATATGTGTCTACATGAAATAGACTACATCACATTATTCAGTGACACTCCAAATTAGAGGCCACATGAAAAAGTCTCCTGACTATTCCACAGGTGTGCATTATTTAGTGAGACTCTGAATGAGGATAGGTAAATCCTGACTATTTCCCAGGTGTGTACACTTAGTGAGGCTCTTAACAGTGGCCATAGGAAAGAGACTTCTGACTATTCCACAGGTGTGCATTATTATGAGTGAATGAGGATAATGGTAATCTGACTATTTAGGTGTGTAGTGAGGCAAAACCATAAGACTTCTATACATTATTCTCTGAATGAGTGGCCATAAAATGACTCAGACTATATCACAAGTGTGTAATATTCAGTGAGGCTGTGAAAGAGGGGCCATATAAAACAGACGTCTAATTACTCCACGTGTGCATTATTCACAGTTTGTCTGAATGAGTAGCCATATGACATAGACTCCTCATTATTATCCATGTGTGCATTAATCATACAGGCTCTGTTTGAGTGTCCATACCAAATAGATTCCTCACACTGCCCGAGGTGTGTATTACTCAGCGATACACAAAATTAGAGTTCATATGAAATAGCCTTCTGATTGTCATACTGGTGCGTATCATTCAGCAAGGAACTTAATTCATAGCTATGTTAAACTGCGTCCTGATTACTCCATAGAAGTTCA
Source organism: Saguinus midas (assembly GCA_021498475.1). NCBI lineage: Eukaryota > Metazoa > Chordata > Mammalia > Primates > Cebidae > Saguinus > Saguinus midas. The sequence goes on along the minus strand of JAKFGQ010000625.1, from coordinate 1,641 downwards.
CTCTTCACTGAAACTTTGAATGACAGACCGTATAAAATAGACACCTGACTATTGCTTCATTGTGAATTATTCAATAATGTTCTAAATGAGTGGTAGTATCAAATAGAATCCCGAGGATTCTTCAGTTATATATCACTCAGTGAGGCATAAAATGACTGTCATATAAAAATGCTCGACTGTTACCCTGGTGTGCATTATTCACTGAGGCTCTAAATGAGTGGCTAAATGAAGTAGACTCTTAAATCTTCCTTTGTTGTGTATTATTGAATGAGTCTCTGACTAGTGGGCATAAAAAGAGACTCAGGTGTATTGCCCATGTGTTCATTACATACAGAGACTTTGAATGTGTAGCCATTTGAAGTAGACACTTGACTATTTTGAGAAGAGTATTCTTCACAGAGGCCCTGAACAGTGGTCATGTGAAAGAGATTCCTGACTGATCAGATATACATATTATTCACTAAAACACTGAAAGAGTGGCCTTATGAAATAGAACCCATTGTACTCAACAGGTGTGTTATTTTTGATTCTCCAAACTAATCACCATATGAAACAGACTAGATTATTCCCACATGTGCAGTATTCGAAAAGGTTCTGTATGAGTGTCTATGTCAAATAGTCTCCTGACTCTGACACATGTGTGTATCATTCATGGAGCTGCTTAATTTGGGGCTACCTTAAATAGGGTCCTGACTACTCCACAGCTACAGCTGTTATTATGCACTGAAGCTCCGAATGACAGGCCATATGATAGAGACTCCTTACTATTGCCGCACTGTGGATTATTCGGTAATGCTGTGATTGAAGGTCCATATGATTTGGACACTGATTATTTCCATGGTGTGTATTCTTCAGTGAGTTTCTGAAAGAGTCATCACATGACATAAACCTTTGACTCTATCCTCTTGGCTATTTTTCAGTTCTGCATTGTCCACTGAGTCGCTGGGTGAAGAGTCATATCAAATAGTCTCCAGACTATTCCTTAGCTGTGCATTATTCAGTGAGTCTTTGAATAAGTGGCTGTATATAAAATAATTTTGAGTATTTTTTAGATATATATGATTCCACATTGAGGTTCTGAATAATTATCTGTGTGAAAGAAACTCCTGATATTTTCATAGGTCTGTATTATTCTGTGAAGCTCTGAATGTGTGGCCATAAAATAAAGCCTCCTGAATTATCCTCAGGCGTGCGTTTTTACATTCGGCTCTAAATGAGTGGCTATACGAAAGAGAATTTTAACTTTTCCCAAGGTGTATGTTCTTCAGATAGGCCCTGAATATGTTGGTATAGAAAATCGAATTCTGACTACAATAGAGGTGTTTCTTATTCAAGGAAGCTCTCAAAGTGACGCCACATGTAATAGCGTTCTGAGTGTTTCCCAGGTATGTATTATTCACTGAGGCTCTGGAACTTTGGCTATATGAAATTGTTTTCTGACTTGTCCACAGGCTTGTATTATTGACTCTGACTCTAAATATTTGGACATGTAAAATAGAGACGGGACTATTCCAAAGTTGTCTATTCCTCACACAGGCTTTGATTTTGTGGCCATATCAAATAGTCTAGTGTCTATTCCACACTTGTGCATTATTCCCTGAGGCTGTAAATGAGAGGCTATATAAAGTAGACTCTAACACA
>JAKFGQ010000624.1:0-18062 GCA_021498475.1 Saguinus midas | reverse complement strand
TTTAATTTTTTGTAGGTTCTGTGTGATTTATGCTTTAAAGAGTTACTGTTTTGATGTGTTTCTGGGATTTGTTTCAAGATTTAGAACCCCTTTTAGGTTCTTGTGGTGCTGGCTTGGTAGTGGAAAACTCTCTGAGCACTTGTTTGTCTGAAAAAGACTGTATCTTTCCTGCATTTATGAAGCTTAGTTTCACTGGATACAAAATTTTTGACTGATAATTGTTTTGTTTAAGGAAGCTGAAAATAAGGCTCCAGTCCCTTCTAGCTTTTAGGGTTTCTGCTGAGAAATCTGCTGTTAATCTGATATGTTTTTCTATATAGGTTACCTGGTACTTTTTTCTCAAAGCTCTTAAGATTCTTGCCTTCATTTTACCTTTAGATAGCCTGATGACAATGTGCCTGGGTGATAATCTTTTTGTGATAAATTTCCCAGGTGTTCTTTGATTTTATTGTATTTGGATTTCTAGATCTCTAGCAAGGTGGGGGATTTTTCTTGATTATTCCCACAGATATGTTTTCTAGACTTTTAGATTTCTCTTCTTCCTCAGGAACACCAATTATTCTTAGGTTTGGTCATTTAACATAATCGTAAACTTCTTGGAGGCTTTGTTAATATTTTCTTATTCTTTTTCATTGGTCTTATTGGATTGAGTTAATGTAAAAACCTTGTCTTAAAGCTCTGAAATTCTTTCTTCAGCTTGTTCCATTGTTTGGCTGAGACTTTGCAGAGCATTTTGCATTTCTTTAAGTGCATCCATTGGTTCCTGAAGTTTTGATTGTTTCTTGTTTATTTTAGATTCCATATATAAGTGAGATCATGTACTATTTTTTTTTAGGTCCGCTTATTTCACATGGTATAATATCCTCCAGTTAGTTCATCCATGTTGTCATGTGTGTTTTGTGTGTGTATATGTGTATACCACAATTTTTAATTTATTCATCTATTGAGAGACATTTAGGCTATTTCCATATCTTGGCTATTGTGAATAATATTGCATTAAAACAGAGGTGAAGACATCTTCTTGAAATCTGGATTTTATTTCCTTTATTTATAGCCAGAAGTGGTATTGCTGGGTCATATGGTAGTTATATTTTTAATTTTGAGGTACCTCCATATTGTTTTCCATAATGGCTGTACTAATTTATATTTCCACTAACAATATATAACTATTCCCTTTTATCCACATCCTCATCAGCACTTGTTATCTTTGCCTTTTTGAAAATGGCTATTCTAACATGTGTGAGATGATATTTCATTCTGGCTTTAATTTAATTCCTGTTTCATTAGAAAAATAATATTTCCCCAGAAGTGACATTGTACTCACTGAAAAAGAAAAATACTAGATCACAATACATTATGTTTTAATTTATCTGTTTATTTTCCTTTATTACTATCATTGGCTCCTACAATGTAAGTTACACTGTGCTAGACACTATATTTGTGAAGTTTTATTAAATTCTCACAAACAACTCTGTAAGGTAGACAATCTTATTTCCATTTTTCATTTAAGAAATCTGAATCTCCAAAAAGATTAAATAATTGGTCCAAGGTCTCACACCTTATTCTTACCAGAGTCAGAATCACAACTCAGGTATTTCCGAGTCTACTGTGTTAGGTGGACTTTGAGAAATGTATGAGTTTAAGTCTTAACTGAAAGAAACGAAATATAACTAGAAAAATGAGTATGCTTTTGCTGGTCCAGAAATGAAATCCAGATCTCTGAATGCCCTTTGCTAGTAACTGTGAGCATCAGCCCTCATCACTAGGTCTGGGGAGAGTAAGCAGCACTCAAAGCAGGAAGGAGGCCAAAAGGACCTGTGGAGAGCAACCATGGGTCCTTCAGTCCCTGTTCCTTTGGAACAGACCTTCGCTATGACTGTATCACAGTACCTGGAGCATATCTTCCACCACATAAGTTAGTCAGATAATACTCAAAGATACCTTACATCATCAGTTCACCTCTCTGACTTCTGCCCAGAGAAAAAACGTTGTGTATCTTGCCCTTGGTTGGTAATGCAAATAATATTGTTCTTTAATCTTTGAGAAACAAAGCCCATTCTCTAACAGGTATATGTCAAACATATTCTCACCAAAAGAAATTATAATCTTTCACGTTTGAGTTTTCTATAGGAAGTGTGTTTTTTTTTTGGTTTGTGTTCTTACATTAGTTTAAACATGTATCAGCCAGATCAGGGATGGTATCATGGTTAACCAACAGGCATTTCCATGTTTATATAATGAGTTTTCAAAAATGATGTCAATGCATCTCATATTGTCTAAAAGTATTTTTAAACTTGAAGGTAGAGGAGAAAAAAATCACTCCAAGTCACTGCTTCTATATTTTATGGAAGAGAATTAAATGGTCTAAATATTGCATAGGGAAGGTCATCTATGTACTTTTTCACCTGATGAGTTTTAAATCCTCCACCCAATGTCACGAATTTTCCAAACTATAGAAATTCAGTTGAGATGCCAAAAGGTCTTTAAGCAAAGAAGAAGTAGAAATCAATGCTAGAATTATTATTCTGAACAGGGTATTGACAGATATAATAAAGTTATAGCAACCAAACCTGAAAATGTAAAGTCAGTTAATGGACTTTATTTAGACAACATCAGATAAGGACATTAGTAATAACTGTTATCTTGATAGATAACCTTAAATTCAAGAAAATGTTTCAAACACAAGTTGTTGTGAATTCCTTTTCCTTTTATCTTGTAGTAGGCAGAAGATTGCGACCTCCCATTATGAAACAGCATCATAAAATGCAGAGCACAGCTACCTTGACTAAAACCACCTTTCTCCTCTGCTGATACAGACAAACTAGCAGTAAATGCTTTTTGAGCTCCTGGCGTGCAGATAAATTCCTACGGACATCCCCAATTGGACTGAGAGATTGAGAGACACAAGGAGAGAATAGCTGAGGCCAGGGAATTTAACATGGCAATTAGCAACCCTTCGACTTTGCTAGACCCCACAGCACAAGACAGGATGGAAGTAACCAAAAATCTCTCCAGCAGAGTAGATGATAAATTGGTTGCATCCCAGGGTTGCCGGACAGAGTTATTATCCAATGGCAGGCCTGGATGGTGTGTAAGTCTATGCAGTGAGGTCAGACAATGAGACAGGGCTTTAAATTCCCAAAGAGAGCTCCTTTGCCTGTGTATCTACTGGTGCACCCTTTCCCTGATTTTGGAAGACTCTGAATCACATCAAATAGTGTGTATTATTCTCTATCTGAACAAATAAGTTCTAAAACATAAAACATTTAAAATAACTGTTACCATTGTCACCGATGATTCTGTTCTTAAGAAGTTAGAAAAGTAAAATATAAAATTAAAATTGAAAATATTTAAAGACTTCCACAATTTTTTTTAAGCAGAGGGAGGGTGTGGGGAAGAGGAATTTTAATCCTCTTTCTGTATCAATTCTGATGGCTGCTTTTAAGAATTATTTTAACCATCACATATGGATCACAACAACTTTAGCACTGTATTTAAATTAACTCAACGTTTCTCAATTTCTTAGGGTCTCAGTTTTTGATCAGAAAAGTGGGGCCAATAATATACCTATTTACAACATTGCTATGATGATGGAATGAATTAATAGGTGGAAGATGCTAGAATAGTGGCTGGTACTGAGGAGGTTCTCAATATGTCTTAGCTTGATGATGATGATGGTTGTGGAGGTTTTAAATGTTACTCTGTTTAGATTTTATAATCTATAGAGCAATAGTCTGCCTTGTTTATGGCTAAAACCCCAGCATCTAAGCACACTGCCTGAAATACAATTAATATTTATTGATTGATAGAATGAATGATTGCATGAGTTTTAAATGCTGATTTCCATACTTGTGTTACTATTGATTTAACTTAATTGTGAGGATTATTAGGAGTCACTGAAAAGGAAGTAGGAAATGGAGTTAGCAAAATCAGTATCTTCAGGATACATTTATTGAGGAACTACTATGTGTAGGGCATAGGACTTTGAATATTAATTTCAATGTGTATATTAAAATCCAAAATACAGAGGACAGCCTAATATCATTATAATCTTCTACCAGGTATAATAAAGGGATCATGAGAGAATTCTATAGATATTTCACTTATTTTTCTTTTGTAAACTTCTAATATTTTTCAAAATATTAATGTCAACAGTCTGTCTCTTCTTTCCTCCTCCTTCCTCCCGTTTCTCTCCTCCCTTCCTCTCTTTCCCTTTTCTCTCCTGCTTTTGTCTCTTTTCCACCTTTTGCTCTTTCCTCCCTCCCTTCTTTTCTTCCCTCACTTCCTGCCTCTCTTCCTTGCTCTTTTTCTTTCTTTCCTCCCTTCTCTTCTCTTCCCTTCCCTTTGCCCACCTTCCTTCCTTCCTTCCTTCCTTCCTTCCTTCCTTCCTTCTTCCTTCCTTCCTTCCTTCCTTCCCTCCTTTCTTCCTTTGCCCTTAAAGGTCACATACTCAAATGTTCTCAGCAAAAACACAACAAAAACCCAGGAAATGCTAACTTTTCTATTGAATTGGCCTTGAGATTTTCCATCAAAACTCAGAGCAATTTCTATATGAAAGGAATAGCCCACTTACACTGGAATTCCTTCGAGGGTTTCACAACTTTGGCTGTAGTATACTTGATTGGGTTGAGCCTCCAGATTGAAGGAAGACCCTGTTTTTCAGTCAGTTTCTTTCCATTTCAGAAGCCTAAGGTAATACCTGGTAGGTTATTCTGCAATGCCAGCGTTAAAATTGAAGGGCATTTAGTTGTGTTGAGCTTTTACCTTTTGTGATATTTTGGTTTTACTACCTTTTAAAAAAAAAAGTCTTCCACTGGCACTTCTAAATACTTCATCACCAGTTTGGGAAATATTTAAGAAGTTGGAGACCAACCATGGAGAAGCAAACACTGCTTGGTCCAAATTTAATAGTCCAGTGTCTATGTTTAAAGTTTTCTTGAACTTGTAAAATCTTAGTTCTGCGCAATAGTTTCAGGAGGAAGTGCCTAAAATGAATTGCATCTCCTGTTCTAACAAAGTGTCTGAAGTGTAATGGCCATTTTTTCTTCACCCTGATAACCATTCATTAGCATTCTGTTCACAAAGCCAACCATTTTTCCATTGGTTTTGCTGTTTTCCATTTGTTTTTTTGATTGCTTTGATCTGTCATGAATATATGATTCTGTCATTGCTCAATTTGCTTGACATCTATTAATTGATACTGTGAGCTAAAAGCTCAGAGTAAAACGAGACATGATTCACATCGTCCATAGACACCGTGGTAACCCTCCATGTAGCACAGCTACCCTCCCTGCACTTCACCTCATGTCCCTTAGCCTGTTCTCTTTGTCTTCATGTCACACCTCTGCTGACATGTATGTATTTATTTGCTTATTGTTTGTTTTTCTCACTATATTGTAAGTATGCCTCGGGCAGGGCTTGTCACAGAGTAGGGACACAAAAATTATCTTTTGAAATAATTAATGAAGGAACACTTTAATATGCATTATATTCTTTGAGCCTGGGGTGGGTGATCACAAAGGTGTGTTTGTTTTGTGATAAATCATTGAACTATAGATTTTTTAATTATGGGTTTCTTTGTGTGTGTATTATACTTCAAAATACTGAAGATTTAAAAAATCCCAAACGTTTTTAAAGCTTCGAATCTCATTATATTACTTACTTGTTGGCTACACCACCTAGTACTTAATTGTCAATGTTAAAATGCATTGCTTGAAGAAATAGTTTCATTTTGTGTTGTCAAAGCTTAACATAGGTAGGAAAGTGATTGCCACTTACAGCTGAGAGTTACTGAGTATCTACTCTGTTTACATCTCACTATGTAAAAGTAAGTTTAGGGGTAGAAAATTCTCTAGATGACAACTCTTCAGAGGCCAAGTGGTACGAAGAAATCTAGACTAGCAATCTAACTTTCCAAGCCTTCAGACTTGCATACAGAGCTGTAGATTTCGGAGAGGTTCACTCAGGTGAGGGAGTTGAAAGCTTAATAGCGGCTCACAGAGGAAGGTGGGTAGACCAAATACTCAGTGGGACAGATCTTTTTCCAGACTGAAAGTGGGTGCAAAACTATATCCAGATTCAATGTAAAAAGTCACAGATGCAATAAAGAAATCCAGTTTGGCTTCAGTATTCAAAATAAATTCATTTGATGAGTGTGTTCTGCATTTAAGACTATAAATCTGTTTCATGGATAAAATGTGGCTGGTGAGGTTGGTGGGTATTCAGCATGGAGAATGAAGTGGTGCATGCTTTGGGCATTTTATCTTTTGATTTTCCTCCCCAATGTCTTTCACTTAATGATGATCTCCACCTGCAGCTGACATTATCCACGTGTATGCCTATGTGCCAACGCCAGAGTTTCATGTCTAGGGCTCAGCTATATTCGATAAACAGTTTAGGGTCAGTTGCATTAAATAAATATTTTTATGGCTTATAAAAGCCAATGTTTTAGGAACCAAAGAAAATAATTATGTCCTACTTAAGGAAAGTTTATTTCAAATCCCAGCTAGGGCCCCACTGTGGCCACTGCTTACATTTTCCAAAATTGATTTTCCACCAGAAAAACAGTTATTCTGAAGTTACATGTGGCATTTCCTCCAAGTAACGATGATACAGTGTCTCTGAAACATTTCCTGGTATTTCCCATTTTTCTTTCTTTCTGTGATACTCATTTCTTTAACGCATTCTTCCCAGGAGAATTTGTTCCATGGTTCTACCATGCTAACTGTTGCCCTGTATGACCCAGACAGATCAGGGAATCAGGAATCTTTACAAGTAGAATTTCACTTACTCCTCGGAAATGAAGGCTTTGCTTGCATTAGTCTCCCCTCAATAAGTCTTATTCACTTTCACATACAAAGCATTAAGGCCTGCACTAATCGGTTCTCATTGTATTACTCCCCAAGGCAAACTTGGGAAGAAGTTGGTCTTTAGAGTTTATCCAAGCTGCCTTGCTTTCTTCTCTCACCTCTCCTCTATTAGGAACATTGACTAACAGCTCCTTCCCCGAGACCCAGGCCTAAAACTCTACGCAGCCCTTCCCCAAGACTCGATGTCATGGCACGAGTCTGCCCGGCTTCTTTCAAAGTCACCTATCTGTGTCCTCATCTGTAAGAATTCTGCTGCTTGTTTTCCCAAAGTGGCTACAAAAGAACTAAGGAAAGTTGTTAATATCTGTCAAAGGACATATATGTTTTCAGAGGCAGAAATCAATGTATGTAGAGAGAGAAGCTCTCAATTCATATTGCAACTCTCCCACACCAGATCTGGGTGACGTATCTCATAGTTTATAAGCCTTGGTTTTCTCACCTGTAAAATGGGGTTGACAATATATATTTTGCAGTATTTTGAGGCTCAAATTAGTTGAAATGGATTAATTTTCTTACAAACTGTAAATTTTGCAGCTGTGCCATATTGTTTTAATTAATGGCATTGGGGGAGAAATGTAATCCTTCCCTACTGTCAGCACAAAGGCTGTGGCCTGCTCCGCCTGTGTGCAATGCGCAGCACTCTTCCTGGAGAGTAGAGAATGATTTGTTTTCATGATTTCAGAAACAGGTACTCAGTTTCTCTGTCTGAATCTCACACCCACTTTTCTGCCCCCAGTATTTCCATTCATAAATGCTTTAGCTCCAGCATACCTCCAGTGTGAAAACTCTCCAAGAAACCCAACCCTCCCTGGGTAGGTGGTTTACCTTACAGAATCAGTGCTCACACAATGATAGTATTTATAACCAGGGAGTAAGAACTCTGCCTCTGTTCCAGGCCCAGAGACTCACTAAATAAATTCAGGGCAAGTGGCACTTGAGAGGGATGGAACATGCCTCCAACTCATTAGGAAACTCTGGTCAGAGAGGCCGAATGTAACTGAATATTGCGTAGCACTATGAAACATCTAGGTGAAGCTAGTCGTCAGACAGCCCTCTCTGTGGAAAGGGGTCAGAGGGAGTCCACTCACCCATGTCTGGACCTTTACTTACTAAGTGCTGCCAGAACGTGTTAAGTGTATATTTTGAGATGCCAGAGAAGAGCAGAGAAGAAATATTCCAAAAGCAAAAGCACTGAACAACTCATACATGACTCAGTCTTTATAATCTGTACCTCTAAATAATGTAACACATAACATGTTAGGATTCGGAAGAGGTGAGAAACTGAGACAAGTCTTCATACCGTGACACTCAGGTCAATCAAGTTTATGTGGTCAAAACTGTAGAATCCTGCAAGGAATTCCAATGCGAGTGGTCTTTTTGCCCCCCACCCCGCTGCCACCAGCATATAGAATTGGCACTGCATTTCAATTAAAATGGAATCTAAAGGAAAATCCCCAAAGACCAATTTCAGCAGAAAAAATATTTTCAGTGATTTTTATTGGCTTGAGACTTTGCCGCCAATACTTCTAGTCATGTCTTGATATGACTTTGCTCTAAAAAAAAAAAGTCCGAGTGCCTCAAATCTCTAAGCTAAAACTTCTTCCCACTGGTTGAATTTAAAACACATTGGGGTAATAAAAGCACTATTTAAATTTATCATGAAAGGAAAATTTACAGAAATAGAAGGTCCTGCATGTCAATAAAATAATTGCTTATCGATGTATTTATTGAATTGGTTACGATCAGTGTATCCATTTAACATCATATAAATCTGTTGCTGTCTTGTGGCTATCAGTTTCAGATAATGAAGATATTGTGGGTACATGTTTTTCCTTAGCTTCAAGGATTGTCAGGAGACTTCCTCACCAACTCTTTGAATAACTGTGGTTCTTAGAAAACTTTATTGGAGAGGCATGTGAGCAGGGCAGCTATCTCTGTTTTTCTAGCATTACTGTGGCTTCAGAGCAAGAGCTCATGGGCTCATTTGAAAATTCTTTTAGTGTTTTCATCCTCGCTCATGGCATCACATTATATTTTGGTGGATAGAAAGCGCAGTATGTGAGGAGGATAATATCATATCAAAAAGAACCCTGGAGATAGCTGTAAAGTATACCAGTTAGCAACTCGGCAGAGAACCTTCCATCAAATAACCTGAAGTGAGGTTGCTTTGTTCATTAAACTGACCTACATGAACCATTATTGCTATTTGGCTCTGAATTATTAAAAATCAGTAGCAAGATTTAGCACACCTCTAACTCCAGGCTCTCCTGTTCTCCAGGATAAAACAGTCTCTTTGTGCTAGTTAGAAAACATATGTGAATGTACTAGCACTCAGCTTCTAGTGATAACCTTGTTAGTGTCTATATAACTGCATGTAACCACTCAGCATGACATCCTTTTCCATTTCTCTTTATGAATAATTTTGTTATACCTCATCCATTTTCTAGTGCTCTTTATTACAGCATGCTACTACATTTATTAGCGTTCCCATCAGAGAATTCTTCTTCTTGTTATCCTTAATAGTGCCATGTACTGCCCTCTCTTGACTGTAAACCTGGAGCTGTTCAAAGAACATTTATTAGTTTATAACCCTTACATTTTAAATTCCTGCCAAGAACTTCCTAGGTGAAGAATAAGTTTGCAATAAATACACACACACACACACACTCCACTACCACCACCACCTTCACCACCATCACTTCTACCAGAATTATAGAGCCAAGGGACTACCTTTTAATCCAGAAATATCAGAAAACATACGGGCTAATAACTCCTTCATTTAAACCCATTATGACCCGGCACTTCAGCAAGCTCTAAGGAGCAGGTGCTTTCGCTTGATTCTAGAACACACACTTGGACTGGAAGCTTTGAGCCAAACTGAGGCATGTTGGTTTTGGTGCAACAACATTGCTGTCCTGGGTTTTTATTGTGCAGACCACTTTAATCTGACTAGATGCAGAAAGAATGCTGAAAGTAACTAACAGCTTCAGTTTATGATGTTTTCTCAACAATCTAATCTGAAACACTTTTAAGGCTGGCCAGATTAGATATTAGCTGCTTGACAGTGGCAATTGTCTTCTTTGGGTTTCCTGTAAGATCACCTTTGAAATATAGAGATATGGAAAACGCATGAGCATCCTGTCCATTTGTTAATCACCTATATGTGAACAAAAACGTTTCCTTCCCAAGGGACCGAGTGGTCAACCTCTGTTTATCTTATGTTTTCAGAGGGAAGGATGAAGAGTTAGAAAGAGCCAGGCGCAGTGGCTCATGCCTATAATCCCAGCACTTTGGGAGTCCGAGGTGGGTGGATCACTTGGGTCAGGAATTCGAGACCAGCCCGCCAACATGGTGAAACCTCATCTCTACTAAAAATAAAATACAAAAAAAAAAAAAAGAGGTTAGAAAGATAAAAGAAACACTGCCAATAGGAGAAAGAAAAGAAAAGCAGGCAGGAGGAGAAAAACAGGGAATGACCGCTACTACCATACTAGAAAAGGCTTTCATGTGGAATTTGCCACATGTGTATTCACACATAACCATAAAATCACTGAAAGCTTTCTACACTTTTGCTTCAAGTGGATTTACTCTTTCTTTCTCCAAACAATAAAGTATATCATTACAGGAAGATGTAAGTGCAGAGATGCCAAATATAATTTTTGGAGCTCACAAAATCCTTATTATGCAGCTGGTTCTCAAAGTCCTAATGGATGGCAAGAGGCAGCCATAACCAATAATGGGACCAGGTCACTAAGGAAATCCACTGGGCTTCACTCATAATTACGTTCTGTTTTGATTCCCAGAGATGTGTATTTTCTCCTACCAGTCCAGGAACTGTTATACATATCATCAACAGCAGCCCGTGGACAAACAGGCAGCATCTCTCCCTCCTCTTATTCAGTTATTATTATTCTACATTAAACCTTCTTTAGCTACCTTTAAAATTTTGTTTGCTCTTTTTGCTGTTGGCATCTAGAATACACATACTGTTTGCTTTATATGAGAATTAACACCCACTAGCCTTTGTCACTGTTGCTACCATTTCAAGATCACAGGCTGAAACAACAGATTTAGAGACAAAATATCCAGAGATAGGTAGAGCCTGAAACTGGATATACCCCAGTTGGTTATTTTTATAGTCATATGCCACGAATGTCAAAAAATGGTGGCAGTTTTTCTTTTTGTTTCCTTAGTCATTCAGAAGAGACAAACAATATTTCATACCCGTCTTCTTCTGCTTCCTGATACTGAATTCTGCACAACTGCATCTATGTGTTCCATTTTTAGCAAACGAAAGACAGTTTCTCAAGTGTCCAGTTAAGAGATATTGCCTTCTGTATATGTCCATTAAAAATCCCATGCCTGAAGTTCTTAAAACATGAATTCTGAAATGTGCTCAAACACAGGACTTCCATAATGTCTTAGAGAAGGGCATGATACCAGCTTTGTGGTCTAGGCACAAGAACTGGCTCATACAATTTTGGTGTTAGAAGGAGACTTCTGGAACTAGAACTATGTCATCTAAAAGAGACGCTAAATGCCAGGGGTGAAGAAGTGCAAGAAAGATTGAAAATCTTCCAGAAGATTCCTTATGATACTGAGAGGAGAAGACAGATGAGGAAGGTAGAAATGTCAGGAAGATCAAAAGACTAGTCTTAGAGAGAAGAATAGCTAAAGGGAACTAGAGGCTGGTGTTATATCTGGGATTAAAAGCCAGCAAAAGGAACTAGTCAGTGACTCGGCATGAAGTAAGGAAGACAAGTGCAGATAGTTTTATTTTAATATATTTCATTCAGTGTAGGGATTGTTGGTAAGGGTACAATACAGTGACAAAGATATAGAAGAAAAGAGTTCACATTTAAACACCAAATAAATGACAATCAATTGTCATGATAAAATTGTTCAGATGGACTGAAGATGAAATTGATTGCTATTTGACTACAATTGATTTGTACATGATACAAAGTTTGCAGTAGACACACAAAACTGCCCCTGATGCTCATGAGTTCCGGCTTAGAGGCCTTTTGACACCCCAAAAGTGTTCCATCTGAGGCCTTCTCATGGGTAGTCTTTGGATGAGACATAACCCCTTCTATTTCACTTTCCAAGTCCTCCTCAGAAGATTGTAGGCTTTCTTCCTTATTTTGCTCTCTTATCATTCTGTTAGTTGACATAAAGTACTAATAATCCAACAAAACATTTTTCTTTCCTTGGTAAGAATAAGTGCATATATTGTGGATCCCATATTTGGGCCCATGGCTAAGGTTCTTCCTGAATGATAATGTCTCCAGATTTTTATATCTGTTACTATTGGACCTGTCCAGAGGTGCACTTGGGTCCTAGAAAAATTAAGTACAAATTGTAGGTTTACTATTTATTATTTATTTAGAGATTCTTTCCTCAACTTCTTGAGCCAACTGGGAAGCATGTTAAGACATTTTATGGTTAGATAAACATCTGAATTCCTGTGATGGTTGTAAACTTTTCCTGTAACTACTTGCTATGTGTCACTGATGGTAGTTAATCATTAGAGTGGGCCAATGAAGGCGGTTTCTCAACATTCTTACATCTATGCTTTTTGTAAGCATTGCTCAGCTTAACCTCATCTACCACAGTAAAAATGCCCCATCAGTACTATAGTTCTTCTCCACACTGGGATTTACCTGTCTTTTGCCAAACCCACCTAGGATCTTAAATGCCAGAAATATTTCTGGTAATATGTCACCCACGAGGCAAATGCTATTCATTTTTATCTCCAGTTTTGTAGAGTGACTTTTTTTCCAAAAAATGAAGAATATTTATTTTTCAAAATGAAAGCCAAATTTACCCTATTCTAAATCTTCCTCTTTAAACTGTGTGTCATTTCATTTATCAATCTTCATCTAATTCTTAGATATTGTTATATATGCATAAGTAACAGAGTCTTTGAAAGTTTAGTTTTGGGTTATACTGAGTGTATTGTCACTATTTTCCCCTAGCCTTTAACATGCTGGAAATTGTAATCCATGAAAGCAATTCAAGCACTGAAAGTAGATGGAGTTCACACTACATTTCTATTTTGGGTTTACCCCCATAAACCTTTAACTCTAAGATTGCTGGTGAAGACTGTGCTTTCCAATCACCCAGAACAAACAGAGAGTGAAAAGTAGGGAGGGAAGATTCATAAATCGTAAGGATGACCAATATTCTGGCATAAGTGTCGCAGCTTGCAATATACTGCTATATTATTCCTATGAAAGTTTGCGATTAAATGGAGGCATATTGACAAATACGAGATAAGTCAACTTTTCTTCATGGATTTCTTGTTATGAAAGTCTTTATATGTTACCTGAATCAAATAAAATAGTCCAAACAGAAACAATTGTTTGCTTAATGGTCTGTGAAACTAGGACCAATGATTGCACTTTAATTTCTGCCACTAAGGCTCTCAAACATTTAATAAAATCATCACATTGCTAAAATTTCTTATTTCATCTCTGTACCTTATTATGGCTCAGAGATTAAATTTCAATAATGTAATCAATAGTGTGATGAGGAGATTGTGGCTTTATTTTCAGGGATGTATTGCACAGAGAAATACAAAGGACCACTTTCTCAGCTAGTATGGAAAAGAGATGTAAGCAATGGCAATCCTTTCTGACTGCTTAGCCCTGCTCAAACTCCTCCACCCTTTAACTCAGCATTCTTCAAATCCTGTTGATTGCTCATTCATATCTGTGAAAATCCAAAATACCAGAAAACCAATCTCTCTATATATGCTTTGTGTAGCAATTATATTACCTCATACCCTCCGAATATATTACATATATTAAAATCTATGTACAAAATTATAAAAATGAGATAATGAAATCAATATTATTTTTAAGATCATTAGCTAATATCTTAATGCATTGGAGTTTATTGTTATAATCGCACATAACAAGTCCATATTTTCAAGTAATTTTTCTTGACTTTAAATATTCAGAAGAATTACTGGAAAAGCCATATAGATCTTCATTGCTTTCAGCTCATGGAAATAGTTTATTCTGTAAGTGAAAGTGTCAGCTTTAGACTTCCCCATACTCGCCTGGACTTACATTACAATCAGCATTATTTCTTGGCCAGAAAATTTGTGAGCCACTGGTCCATTTTGGGAAAGTTAATTTAGTTAATACCTGATAACACAACCTATAAGTTTATATCACTGGCCATACATAAACTAGTATATACTGCAATATGCTGAAAATAAACACATGAGTTGAAGATAACTCTATTAACCATTTTGCCTTACAGAATTATGATCCTTCTCCCAGGGTAGTTACGTAACATGTGGTCCCCTGAAACATAGTCCAAGTGAGAATCATTTAAATCTGTTTATTACATTGTAGTGAAGGTTAATTGCAATCTTATTATAAATGTAGACAATAGGAATATATAGATGCTGTAGTGTTTTCTTCTCATACTTCAATGGGTCATTTTGTACAATGGGCCATGTCAGTGTATCCAAGTTTAAAGGACTGTCCTAACTGATAAACCTGAAGTTTGGTCTCACACTTTTCCTCTTCTAATTTTTAGGACTCTCTGATTTTATACACCCTGAAGATGCCAGATGTACCACCAGCCCAGACTTCTCTTCTGAGCTACAAATTCATATATATAATAATAATCTGTTGGATATCTCCATATGAAAATCCTACATTTTCAAAACTGAACTTATGTTCTGATCAATCATTCTAATATTCATCCTTTGCCCAGGTAAAAACCCTCAACTTCTCCTTCTTTGCTTGCCACAGTCATGCCAATAGGTTTCTTTAATTCTGCCTCCTAAAATCTCTCCAAGCCACCATCACTAGTTCCTACTTGTATTGTTTCTACCTTAAATGATGGGAAATTACCTGCTGACTTCCTCCAGTCTTACCCAACAAATTCTCACACTATCACTCAATGATCTTTTTAAGAGTCAGAAATATGCTTTTCCACATTTTAATAACTCCATGTTAATGGTTCCCCTTTGTCCACAAGACAAAAGAGTTTGCTTCTCAAGGGCACAAAGCTTTCCAAGATCCGACTCCTGCTCTGCTCTCCTTTGTTGTGACGTGTCACTCTCCTTTCACACTATGAACTCTGATCATCCCAAGCAACATGAATTCTGAAGCACCATGATTTTTCATAAATCCATCTACTCTAGGCTTTTCTATCTGTCTCAGTGGCCTCTAAATTCAACCCACACCCATCTAAAAACTCCTACTTACTTGAAAGCATTAATTTTTCATCTCGAAATATTTTCCTGCTGCAGGCAGAATTGCCTTTATTCTACCCCAAGCACATCTCTGTCACTTCATTTTAATTAATTTCTTTATTTTCTCCTCCACCTGATGGTGAGTACCTACTTAGCAGAACCCATTTCTTATTAGTGTTCATAGAATGTAGCACAAAATCTAGCATGTAGCAGCAAGGCATCTCACTAACAATGTGTTAGGAACCTTCTAGGTGCTGAGGATTCAGGAACAAATAAAATAGACAAAATCTCTGAATTCTTACAGAATATATTGTAAGTTTTAGTGGATGTTATCCATATTATAATCTGTATAACAATATACTATGGTTTATATCACATTGATTTGAACTGAATTTTGCCAAGTAGTAAAAAACACTTCAGTGTCACCAAACTGATCATAGACTGAAAATTCACTCTGCCTTCTAAGAAGAAATTTATTTCTTGTAATAAGATCATGTAAAATGCTTACTGACACAATTTATGCCATCAATTTTAAACTTAAGAAGTAGAAAGATTTGCATAAAAGAAATGCATTATCTTTTAAATGCCTGTTTTGATAATGTTTTCTAACTTCTACGTTTTGAGAGTAATTTCTCTGATAAATAGCACCTGGGTAAATAGTAAGTATGTGGCAGTTGTTTGTGAATGTGACTACACAAATGGTAACCACTTAATTTAGACCAAGAATTGATGTGATTTTTATGAGTTCTCTTCCAGAAATAAAACTAGATTACAAGTTGAATAAACTGGAGCTAAGATTTAGAGATGAAAAATTAATACACATTTCATGTGATGCTCACTGCTCTACTTCATACTTCTCAAATCACAGTTCCACTGTCACAACGCTACTAAGCTTCTATAATTTCAAGTTTTTCCAGAAATAATAATAATAATAGGTGATTATGTGCTAGATCCTGTACAAAGTGTTTACAAAGTGAATTAATGCATTGAATCTTCACAACTTCATGAGCTATCTGTTATTATTCATTCTGTTTTACAGATGAGGAAATTGAGACTTAGATGCTGATAATCTTCCTATGATTATACTGTTAATAAATAGTAGAGCAAGAATTTGAACTCAGAGATTCTGGCCTTGCAAAACCATAGGTCTGTCCTGTGCTTCACTCACTCAGGGCACTGATGCTGAAAGTAAAGACTAAAGGTCAATAAAACAACCAAACCCTGTCTACTAACATACCTATAATCTGCTGGGATTGAGGGCTGTGCTCAAATTCAAATGGAGAAGGACAAAGTGTTAAATGTGCGCTGAACACAGAAGTCTTCAGTCTTCAACCTTAAAAAGTTTCAAAAGGAACTTGTCATTGGCTCAGGAAAAATGAAGAGGAAATAGTACCACACTGATTATCGTTGAATTTGTTTATAGGGAAATACATAAACAATTTTCTGCCTCTGCTTCATGTCCATTTTAAATTCATCCTGGCAAGCCCACTGTTAAAATGTCCTCATGGTGTTGGGAAGCAAAGCAGGCTGGATGTTAAGGCTAAAAATATGTCACTTCTATTTGAGATCAATATATTTAGTTAAATGGATCTATCAGGTTAGCTGTAGTGACCAAGCACAGCCATGATGTATGAGACTTAGACAATCAGGTTTTGAAGGAACATTGAATTTTGGTTTGGTGAGTTTAGAACAGAGTTAGAAAAATGGTAACCAGGGTAGATGATTGAGAAGGATGATAATAGAGAGATGAACAGGAAACCTACAAACAAATTCTACCTACTTCTATTTTTTTTTTTTTTTTTTGAGACAGAGTCTCTCCCTGTTGCCCAGGCTGGAGTGCAGTGGTACAGGCTCTGCTCACTGCAACCTCTGCCTCCTGGGTTCAAGTGATTCTCCTGCCTCAGCTTCCCGAGTACCTGGGATTACAGGAGTTTGTGTTATGGCTATTTCTATGATTTAGCAACTTAGAAACTCCTAGAGTTATTCACACCTCGGAAATTGGTTCCTGAGGATGAGCAATATCATCAGTTTTGGAGTCAAGCCTATGCTCAAATGTAGGTTCCATTTCTTGCTATCTCCGCAAGTTTAATGTATCTGAACCTCAGTTTTCTTCTTTAATTGAATAATCATATTTACCTCTCAAAATTATTGTGAGGATCAAAGAGATAATGCATGATGTACTGGAACAGGTCTAGGAGGCCTAGAACATAGTAAGTGCTCAATATTTCAGTTCTCTTACCCCTCACCTGGTAATCTCACTATAAAAATAAATGCACCATCTACAAACAGATTCATACACATGCATACAAATGCAAATTACTGGCTTAGAAGAGAAAAATAGGAAACAGGAACCACTCAAATATGGAAAATATTAGCTTTATGCTCTGACCCTCTTGCTTCCTATATGTATTGCTAAAAATTTAATTTGATCTTGAGAAAAGAAGATGTCAGTCAACAGTCATAGACCTCACTGGTGATTCTTATAAGAAGCCGACTACTATGGAGCTATAAGGAAAGTGCTCTGTCTACCCACTAAACAGATTCTTCTTTGGGAAAAGTTGTTTAGAAGAGCCTTTAGATTTTCTTTAGAGTCAAACATACCTAATCCTAAATAAGACCTTTTGGAAAATAAGAACTAAGGCTAACATCTGCTTGGACTCAAGATAACCAAGATGGAAGCCATAATTTTTGTTAAAGATGACACCTTGCACTCCAGTGTGCATACTCTGTCTCACCAGGGATTAAAGTTATTCTTCACCTCCCTTTCTGTAAGTACTATTGCATTCCAAAGAATTCTGCTTCCTGTCCCTGTACTGTGAAGAAAAACACTATTAGTAGGATATCATATTCACAGTCACTGACTGCATGTGATGCGTAATGACTATAATAATTATATTTTATGTTTTTTCTAGATACTTCAAAACAAACTTCATTATCAGTGATGATATCTAGACAAGAATTTAGAGAATTTAGCC
>JAKFGQ010000623.1:0-18067 GCA_021498475.1 Saguinus midas | reverse complement strand
TTTTCCCTTCAACAACAGTCCACATCTGGATACCCGACCCAACCCACTATCCTCACTCCTCCTTCCTGGTGAATTCAGCACCTAGAGACAAGAAAATTGCATGCTCTCTCCACCCTTAAAGATGAACTTATACTTTGGGATGGCAGCCTCTCTAGCTATGGGGTAGATAGCCACTTTTCATTTTAGTGTATTTTTATGTATTTTGAGGCAACAATATTTCTACTCAAGTGGTCCAATGAGAAGGTGTAGACCAGAGCCTCCTATGTATTGTCTTCCTCTTTTGTGTGTGTCAGCCTTGGTCCCATGCTTTTCTCATAGGCATGCTTTATTCTTTTTTTTTTATTCTGTTTTCTCTTCTGTGTATTTTGGTACAGCCTGCTTCAAATTCACTGTTTTTTTCTGTTTGATCAATTCTGTCAATCAAATACTCAGTTGAACTTTTCAGTTTGTTAATTCAATCTTTGAACTCCAATATTTCTGCTTAATTTTTAATTATTTCAATCTCTTTGTTAAATTTCTCTGATGGAATTCTGAATTCATTCTCTGTGTTTTCTTGAAGTTTGTTGAGCATCCTCAAAACAGCTGTTTTTGAATTTGCCATCTGAAAAGTCACAAAGTTCTGTCACTCCAGGATTGGTTACAGTGCTCCATTTAGTTCATTTGGTGATGTCATGCTTTTCTTAATGTTGGCCAATGAATGGGCATTGAAGAGTTAGATATTTATTTTAATCTTCACAGTGTAGTCTTGTTTGTACACATTCTTTTTGAGAAGACTTTCCAAGTATTCTAAATAAATTAGGTGTTTTGATCTAAGTTTTTGTTCACTGTAGCCATTTTGCACTAGGGGAAGCCCCAAGCCCAGTAATGATGGTACTCTTGCAGATTCTTACCACCAGGCAGATTCTCTTATTCTCTTTTTCCACTTTTCCTCAAACAGAAGGAGTTTCTGTCTCCATAATAGACTGCCTGTAGTTGGAAGAGGGACAATGCAAGCAGTCTCTTGGGCACTACAGTTGGAACTATGTTGAGAAACACCTTAAGCCAGCACACTATTGATTTTCACCCAAGGCCTATAGTTAGTATTGCTTGGCTACCCCTGATGTTTATTCAATATGCTAGGTCACTTGAATGAGTAGATGGTGAATCCTGCCAGGACCAGGTACTTTTCTCCAACACAGCAGATTTTCATATGACCCAGGTTCAGTCTAGAAATGTCATTCAGGAGGAAAGGCCTAGAATCAGGGGACTCAGGAATCTGCTCAATGCTTTATTTTACAGTGGCTGAGCAGGTACCCAGGATGCAAAACAAAATTATCATTACTCTTTTCTCTCCTTTCTGAAAGTGGAAGGCATCCCTCCCTGAGTTGCACGGCCTGGATTTGGGGTAGAGGTGATGTGAGCACTCCTTTGGCCACCAAAACTGTCATTACACTGAGTCACATGCATCCCAAGTTCACTGGCTCTGAGCCCAGTTCAGCATCAAGAGTTGACAATGCCTGAAGTTCTCGTGGCCTGACTGCTTTTTCAAATTTTTTAGAATCTCAGAGCATTTTAGTAAGCCAGTGGTGGAGCTAGACAGAAGTCAGGATTCTACCACCAAAGTAGAGAATTCCCCTCTGGTCAGAGATAATTTAATGTTTTCATCATGGTCACCAGCAGAATTCTCTTCTGTGTTGTGTTCTGCTGTTGCTTACTGTAACCTTATATTATAGTTTGAAGTTGGGTAGTGTGATGCCTCCAGCTTTATTTTGTTTGCTTGTTTTTTGGCTTTTGGGTTTTGTTTTGTTTTGTTTTGTTTTGTTTTTGGTTAGGATTGCTTTGGCTAATTTGGCTCTTTTCATTTCATGTGAATTTAGAATAGCTTATCTAATTCTCTGTAGAATGACAGTTGTAGCGTGATAGAAACTGTTGAATCTGCAAATTGCCTTGGATAGTGTGGCCATTTTAATGATATTTATTCTTTCAATTCATGAGCATAGAATGTTTTTACATTTATTTGTTTTGCCTCTGATTTCTTTCATCAGTGTTTTTTTAATTGCATTTTAGGTTTTGGGGTACATGTGAAGAACATGCAAGATTGCTGCATAGGTACACACATGGCAGTGATTTGCTACCTGCCTCCCCTTCACCTATATCTGGCTTTTCTCCCCATGCTATCTCTAACCAACTCCCCACACCCTTCTGTCCCTCCCCTATTTCCCCCGACAGACCCCAGTGTGTGATTCTCCCCTCCCTGTGTCCATGTGTTCTCGTGGTTCAACACCCACCTATGAGTGAGAACATGTGGTGTTTGATTTTCTGTTCTTGTGTCAGTTTGCTGAGAATTATGGTTTCCAGGTTCATCCATGTCCCTACAAAGGACATAAACTCATTGTTTTTGATGGTTGCATAATATTCCATGGTGTATGTGTGCCACATTTTCCCAGTCCAGTCTATCATCAATGAGCATTTGGGTTGGTTCCAGGTCTTCACTATTGTGAACAGTGCTGCAATGAACATTCATGTTCATGTGTCCTTATAGTAGAATGATTTATAATCCTTTGGATATATACCCAGTAATGGGATTGCTGGGTCAAATGGAATTTCTATTTCTAGGTCCTTGAGGAATCTCCACACTGCCTTCCACAATGGTTGAACTAATTTACACTCCCATCAACAGTGTAAGAGTGTTCCTATTTCTCCACATCCTCTCAAGCATCTGTTGTCTCCAGATTTTTTAACGATTGCCATTGTAACTGGTGTGAGATGGTATCTCAATGTAGTTTTGATTTACATTTTCCTAATGACCAGTGATGATGAGCATTTTTTCACATGTTTGTTGGCCTCATGTATGTCTTCTTTTGTAAAGTGTCTGTTCATATCCTTTGCCCACTTTTGAATGGACTTGTTTGTTTTTTTCTTGTAAATCTGTTTTAGTTCTTTGTAAATTCTGGATATCAGCCCTTTGTCAAATGGCTAAACTGCATTTGGAATACTTTTTGTTATTGGTCAATATTTTTAGATAGTTAGAACCTGGTCCTAAGCATAAAAGGGGGTTTGATTCTGCAGTAAATCTTTTACAACTGCCTCAACACAGAAATATTTTTAAAAATAGATGCTCCCGGGGGGGGGCTTCCAAGATGGCATCATAGAGGTGACTCAGGATTGCAGCTCTCAGTGAAGGTGCAGAGGGTGAGTCCTAGCCGCATTCTCGGATGGACCTTTTTGCCCACAGGCGTTGAAAGTCCCAGGTGTGGGAGAGACACGGGATGCTAGCGCCAGCCAGCTAGCAGCTGGCTCACGCGTTGCAGCTGGGCAGCATGGAACTCACTGGTCTGGGTGCCCTGTTAAACTGGCAATCTGAGATTTGGAAGGGCAGATTGGCATGTCCATCTGATTGAATGGGACTTGGACAATGAGCCAGACCAGGAGATTCCTGGGAAGCGTGATCTGAGCCAGTGCAGTGGGCAGCACAGGAGATCACATGGATCCCAGTGCCCTATCGGCAGGCTACTGGGGCCAGTGAGAGAGAGTCAACCTTTCAGCTTGGGAGAGGAGAGAGAGAGAGAGGACGGACTCTGAGGCAGGGAGCTGGGTGATCTGGGCTCAGCGGGTCCCACCCTCACGGGGACAAGCAGGGCGATTGGAGGTGCTTGGGGCTGAGAGTTTTGCTGCCGGCATCTAGGATGGTGCAGCCCGGTGGGGAGGAGGGGCATCCACTACTGGACAATCCGCCCCTACTGAAGTACCGCCCAGGGCTGACACAGCCTGCCATTGCTGAGGCAACCTGCCATAACAGAGACTCCACCAGCAGCAGGCGGGTGCTCCACAGCAGAATGGAGCCCAGCAGCAACAGGGTGGACCCCGAGGCAAATAGTGAATAGACTGCCTCCTGGTGGGGCAGGACAGTGCAACAGATACTCATAAAAGCCCCAACTCCCTGAGACAGAGCATCTAAGGGGAAAAAAAAAAAGGGTGTTTATGAGTTCTGTTGCAGCAGACATAAACAACCTCCCAACAACCTGAATGAACAACAGAGCTCACAGCTCAGCACTGGAGCTCCTATAAAGCAGAACTGTCTCCTCAAGCAGCTCCTGACCCCTGTATATCCAAAGAGTCACCCCAAAAAGGACTAATCAGACTGACATTTGGCTGGCATCATTCTGGAACAAAGACAGCAGAAGAAGAAACTGGTATCATCCTCACTGTTCCGCAGCTGCTGCAGGTATACCCCAGACAAGCAGGGCCTGGGTGGACCTCAGCACTCATACAGCAGAGGGCTAGACCATTAGAAGGAAAACTAAGTAACAGAAATACTTCATCATCAACAATCTCAGGCATCCACAGAGACCCAATTGAAAAATCAGCAACTACTAAGACGACAGGTGGATAAATCCATAAAGATGGGAAGAAACCAGCGCAAAGGAGGAAAACACCTGAAACCAAAACACCTCACCTACAAAGGACCAAAACTCCTCACCAGCAAGGGAACAAAGCTGGATGGAGAATGAAGTGTGACAAATGACGGAATCAGACTTCAGAAAGTGGATAATGAGAAACTTCAGTGAGCTAAAAGAACATGTTCTAAATCAGTGCAAAGAAACTAAGAACCTTGAAAAAGATTTGAAAAAGATTAGAATTGATAACAGAATGGACAACAGAGGAATATGAATGAATTGAAGGAGCTGAAAACACAACACGAGAACTTCATGAAGCATGCACAAGTTTCAACAGCGAATTGACCAAGCAGAAGAAAGAATATCAGAAGTTGAAGATCAACTCAATGAAATAAAATGAAACCAAGATTAAGAAAAAAGCACAAAAAGGAATGAACAAAATCTCCAAGAAATGTGGGACTATGTGAAGAGACCCAACCTACGTTTGATAGGTGTACCAGAATGTGATGAAGAGAATGAATCCAAGCTGGAAAACACTCTTCAGGATATTATCAGGAAAATTTCCCCAACCTAGCAAGACAGGTCAATACTCAACTCCAGGAAATACAGAGAACACCACAAAGATACTCTGA
This sequence comes from Saguinus midas, assembly GCA_021498475.1. Taxonomy (NCBI): domain Eukaryota; kingdom Metazoa; phylum Chordata; class Mammalia; order Primates; family Cebidae; genus Saguinus; species Saguinus midas. The sequence continues at coordinate 13,059 of JAKFGQ010000623.1, read as the reverse complement.
AGAGCAACCCCAAGGCACATAATCAGATTCACCAGGGTTGAAATGAAGGAGAAAATACTAAGGGCAGCCAGAGAGAAAGGTCAGGTCACCCACAAGGGAAGCCCATCAGACTCACAGCAGATCTCTCGGCAGAGACTCTACAAGCCAGAAGAGAGTGGGGCCAATATTCAACATCCTTAAAGAAAAGAACTTTCAACCCAGAATTTCATATCCAGCCAAACTGAGCTTCATAAGTGAAGGAAAAATAAAATCCTTCATGAACAAGCAAGTACTCAGAGATTTTGTCACCACTAGGCCTGCTTTACAAGAGCTCCTGAAAGAGGCACTACACATAGAAAGAAACAACCAGTACCAGCCATCCTAAAAGCATACCAAATGCTAAAGAGCATCAACAAAATGAAGAATCTACATGAACCAATGGGCAAAACAGCCAGCTAGCATCAAAATGGCAGTATCAAATTCACACATAACAATATTAACCCTAAATGTAAATGGGCTAAATGCACCAATCAAAAGACACAGACTGGCAAATTGGATAAAAACCAAAACCCATCGGTGTGCTGTATCCAGGAAACCCACCTCACATGCAAGGATACACAAAGGCTCAAAATAAAGGGATGGAGGAAGATTTACCAAGCAAATGGAGACAAAAAAAGCAGGAGTTGCAATCATCTCTGATAAAATAGACTTTAAAGCAACAAAGATCAAAAGAGACAAAGAAGGTCATTACATAATGGTAAAAGGATCGATACAACAAGAAGAGCTAACGATTCTAAATATATATGGACCCAATGCAGGAGCACCCAGATATATAAGGCAAGTTCTTAATGACTTACAAAGAGACTTAGACTCACAATAATAGTGGGAGACTTTAACACTCCACTGTCAATATCAGACAGATCAACCAGACAGAAAATTAACAAGGATATCCAGGACTTGAACTCAGACCTGGAACAAGCAAACCTGATAGACATTTACAGAACTCTCCACCCCAAATCCACAGAATATACATTCTTCTCAGCACCACATCACACCTACTCCAAAATTGACCACATAATTGGAAGTAAAGCACCTCAGCAAATGCAAAACAACTGAAATCATAACAAACAGTCTCTCAGACCATAGTGCAATCAAGTTGGAACTCAGAATTCAGAAAATAACTCAGAACCGCACAGCTTCATGGAAACTGAACAACTGGCTCTTGAATGTTGATTGATAAACAATGAAATGAAGGCAGAAATAAAGAAGTTCTTTAAACCAACGAGAATGAAGACACAACGTACCAGAATCTCTGGGACACATTTAAAGCAGTCTGTAGAGGAAAATATATAGCAATAAGTGCCCACATGAGAAGAGTGGAGAGATCCAAAATTGACACCCTATCATCAAAATTGAAAGAGCTAGAGGAGCAAGATCAAAAAGCTCAAAACCTAGCCAAAGACAAGAAATAACTAAGATCAGAGCAGAACTGAAGGAGATAGAGACAAGAAAACCCTTCAAAAATCAATAAATCCAAGAGCTGGTTTTTGAAAAGATCAACAAAATAGACAGACCACTAGCCAGACTGATAAAAAGAAAAGAGAGAACAACCAAATAGATGCAATAAAACGATAAAGGGAAATCACAGATTCCACAGAAATTCAAACCATCATCAGAGAATACTACAAACAACTCTATGCACATAAACTAGTAAACCAGGAAGAAATGGATAAATTCCTGACGCCTGTGTCCTCCCAAGCCTAAACCAGGAGGAAGCCAAACTATGAATAGACCAATAACAAGGTCTGAAGTTGAGGCAGCAATTAAGAGCCTACCACACAAAAAGCCCAGGTCCAGATGGGTTCACAGCTGAATTCTACCAGACACACAAAGAGATCTGGTACCATTCCTTCTGAAACTATTCCAAATAATCCAAAAGAGGGAACCCTTCCCAAATCATTTTATGAGACCAACATCATCCTGATACCAAAACCTGGCAGAGACTCAACAAGAAAAGAAAACTTCAGGCCAATATCCATGATGAACATAGATGCAAAAATCTTCAATAAAATACTGGCAAACCGATTGCAACAGCACATTAAAAACTTATCCATCATGATCAAGTAGGATTCATCCTGGGATGCAAGGCTGGTTCAACATACAAGTCTATAAATGTAATTCACCACATAAACAGAAGCAAAACAAAACCACATGATTATCTCAATTGATGCAGAGAAGGCATTTGACAAAATTCAACAGCCCTTTATGCTAAAAACCTCAATAAACTTGGTATTGATGGAACATATCTCAAAGTAATAAAAGCTATTTATGACAAACCAACAGCCAATATCATACTTAATGGGCAAAACTGGAAGCATTCCCTTTGAAATCTGGCACTAGACAAGGATGCCCTCTCACCACTCCTATTCAACATAGTACTGGAAGTTCTAGCCAGAGCAATCAGGCAAGAAAAAGAAATAAAGGGTATTCAAATAGGAAAGGTGGAAGCCAAATTGTCTCTATTTGCAGATGACATGATAGTATACCTAGAAGACCCCATCACCTCAGCCCAAAAGCTCCTGAAACTGATAAGCAACTTCAGCAAAGTCTCAGGATATAAAATCAATGTGCAAAAATCACAAGCATTCCTATACACCAATAACAGACTTAAAGAGAACCAAATCAAGAACGAACTGCCATTCACAATTGCTACAAAGAAAATAAAATACCTAGGAATACAACTCACAAGGAATGTAAGGGACCTCTTTAAGGAAAACTACAAACCACTGCTCAACGAAATAAGAGAGGACACAAACAGATGGAGAAACATTCCATGTTCGTGGTTAGAAGAATCAATATCGTGAAAATGGCTATACTGCCCAAAGTAATTTACACCAATCAATGCTATCCCCATCAAACTACCATTGAATTTCTTCACAGAACTGGAAAACCACCATGAACTTCATATGGAACCAAAAGAGATAGCCAAGTCAATTCTAAGCAAAAAGAACACAGTGGAGGCATCACACTACCAGACTTCAAACTATACTACAAGGCTACAGTAATCAAAACAGCATGGTACTGGTACCAAAACAGAGATATAGACCAATGGAACAGAACAGAAGGCATCGGAGGCAACACAACATATCTACAACCATATTATCTTTGATAAACCAGACAAAACAAGCAATGGGGAAAGGATTCCTGTTTAATAAATGGTGTTGGGAAAACTGGCTAGCCATGTGCAGAAAGCAGAAACTGGACCCCTTCCTGACACCTTACACTAAAATTAACTCCAGATGGATTAAAGACTTAAACATAAGACCTGACACCATAAAAACCCTAGAAGAAAATCTAGGCAAAACCATTCAGGACATAGGAGTAGGCAAGGACTTCATGACCAAAACACCAAAAGCATTGGCAACAAAAGCCAAAATAGACAAATGGGACCTAATCAAACTCCACAGCTTCTGCAAAAGAAACAGTCACTAGAGTGAATCGGCAACCATCAGAATGGGAAAAATTTTTGCAGTTTACATCTGACAAAGGGCTGATATCCAGAATTTACAAAGAACTCAAACAGATTTACAGGAAAAATAAACAAGCCCATTCAAAATGGGCAAAGGATATGAACAGACACTTTACAAAAGAAGACATACATGAGGCCAACAAACATATGAAAAATGCTCATCATCACTGGTCATTAGAGAGATGCAAATCAAAACCACATTGAGATACCATCTCACGCCAGTTAGAATGGTGATCATTAAAAATCTGGAGACAGCAGATGCTGGAGAGGATGTGGAGAAATAGGAACACTTACACTGTTGGTGGAGTGTAAATTAGTTCAACCATTGTGGAAGACAGTGTGGCGATTCCTCAAGGACCTAGAAATAGAAATTCCATTTGACCCAGCAATCCCATTACTGGGTATATATCCAAAGGACTATAAATCTTTCTACTATAAGGACACATGCACACGAATGTTCATTGCAGCACTGTTTACAATAGCAAAGACCTGAACCAACCCAAATGCCCATCGATGATAGACTGACTGGGAAAATGTGGCACATATACACCATGGAATATTATGCAGCAATCAAAATGATGAGTTTGTGTCCTTTGTAAGGACATGGATGAATCTGAGAACATCATTCTCAGCAAACTGACACAAGAACAGAAAAGAAATACCGCATATTCTCACTCATAGGTGGGTGAGAAAATGAGAACACATGGACACAGAGAGGGGTCTACTACACTGGGGTCTATTGGGGGAATGGGGAGGGACAGTGGGGAGCTGGGAGGGATAGCCTGGGATGAATGCCAAATGTGGGTGAAGGGAGGAAGGCAGCAAACACACTGCCATGTGTGTACCTATGCAAATTATCTTGCACGTTTCTGCACATGTACCCCAAAACCTAAAATGCAATAACAATTAAAATTAAAAAAAAATAATAATGGAGGACACAAACAATGAAAAAAATTCCATGCTCATGCATAAAAAATCAATGTTGTGAAAATGACCATACTGCCCAAAGTAATTTATAGATTCAATGCTTCAAACCATGACTGACATTCCTCAGAAGTAGAAAACTATTCTAAATTCATATGAAACCAAAAGAGCCCACATGGCCAAGACAATCCTTAGCAAAAAAAGTTGGAGGCATCATGCTGCCTGACTTCAAATTCTACAAGTCTACATACCAAAACAGCATGGTACTGGTACCAAACATACAGAGAAGCATGAACAGAACAGAGTCCTGAAATAACACCATAATATCTGATCATCTTTTACAAACTGACAAAACAATCAATGGAGAACAGATATTTATTAAAGATGTTGAAACTAGCTATATGCAGAAAGCTGAAACTGGATCCCTCTCACCCATAAAAATTAACTCAAGATGGATTAAAGACTTAAACAAGACCAAACCATAAAAACCCTAGATAAAACCTAGGCTATACCATTCAGACATAGGCATGGGGAAAGATTTTATGACTAAAACACAAAAGCAATGGCAACAAAAACTAAAATTCACAAATGGGATCTAATAAAGAGTTTCTGCACTGAAAAGAAACCAAAATTAGAGTGAACAGGTCACAAAGAATGGGAGAAAATTTTGCAAATTTTTCTGGGAATATCCAGAATCTACAAAAACTTAAATTTTCAAGAAACAAACAACCTCATCAAAAAGTGGGCAAAGGATATGATCAAATACTAGTCAAAAGAAGAAATTTATGCAGCCAACAAACATATGACAGAAAGCTCATTATCACTGGTGATTAGAGAAATATAAATCAAAACCACAATGAGATACTGTCACCCACCAGTTAGAATGGCAATCATTAAAAAGTCAAGAGACAACAGATATTGGAGGATATAGAGAAATAGAAACGCTTTTACACAGTTGGTGGAGTGTAAATTAGTTCAACCATTGTAGAAGACAGTGTGGCAATTCCTCAAGGATCTAAAATTAGAAATACTATTTGTCCCAGCAATCCCATTACTGGGTATATACTCAAAGGGTTATAAATTATTCTACTCTAAAGACACATGTACACATGTGCTTATTGTGGCACTATTCACAATAGCAAAGACTTGAACAAACCCAAATGCCCATCAATGATAGACTGGATAAAGAAAACATGGCACATATAGACTTTGGAATACTATGCAGCTATAAAAATGATGAATTCATGTCCTTTACAGGGACATGAATGAAGATGGAAATCATTATTCTCAGCAAACTAACACAAGAACAGAAAACCAAACACCACATACTCTCACTTATAAGTGGAAATTAAACAATGAGAACACATGGACACAGTAAGGGAAACATCACACTCTGGCAACTGTCAAAAGGTGAGAAGTTAGTGGAGGGATGGCATTAGGAGAAATACCTAATGTAGATGATGGGTTGATCAGTGCAGGAAACCAACACAGCATATGTATACCTATGGTGCTTTTCCTGGTTTGGCCTCACAAAACACTGGGATTATAAACATATGCCATCATTCTCAGCCAATTCAATTTTTAATTTCTATTTTCTTACATTCTAGTATAAGCAATCAAAGAAGCCATTTCACAATCAAAACAATTTTCTTGGAGATTTCTTCCACCAGATATCCTAGTTTATCACTCTTAAATTCTACTTTCCACAAAGTGTTAAGACGTGGACATAATTCAGACAAGTTCTTTGCCACTTTTTATAAAATGTGGTGTTCTTCCAATAAGATTTTTAATATTTTCCAATAAAATATTCCTATTTTTTTCTAAGACCATCACTTTCCCTATTTCTGCCAGAATTCTTATCACAATCACTTAGACAATCTTTAAGAAGTTTCAGGCTCTTACTATAGCTCTCCTATTTTAAGCCTTCAACAGAATCACCCTTAATCCTCCATTCACAGCAATCTGGGCTTTTCTAGCATAACCTTTAAATTTCTCCAGCCTCCATCCATTAACCAGTTCTAAAAGCCACATCCATGTTTTCAGATATTTGTTATAGAAATACATGAGTCATTAGTACCAATTTCTGGCTCAGTTAGTTCAGGCTGCTATAATAAAATACCAAAGACTGAGTAATTTATTAGTAATAGAAGTGCATTTCTTACAAATCTGGAGGCTGAGTGTCCAATATCAAGGCAACAGAGGATTCAGTGCCTGGTGAAGTCTGCTCTCTACCTCCAACATGGCATCTTGTTGCTGAATCCCCTAGAGGGAATAAATGTTGTGTCCTCACATGGAAAAAGGGGAATAAAAGACCTACTTAGTTCCCTACAGCCTTTTGTAACACACTAATCCAATCCACAAAAGCAGAGTCATCATGGCCTAGTCACCTCCCACAGGCATCACCTCCTAATGCTGTTGCATTGGAGATTATGTTTCAACATAAATTTTGGTGGGGACACAAACATTCAAATGATAGCAAAGCTATTATGGAAAAGGAAAAATTATAAGTGGATGCCAGTGGATGAGGGTTCAGAAAGGGTTGGACTACAAAGATACAACACAATGAACTTTTGGGGGATAATGGAATTATCTCATATCTTGATTGTGGTTAACCTGTTTGCATTTATCAACACTCATGGAATTATACACCAAAAAGTATGTTTACCATATATAAAGAGAAAAAAATGAATAAACAGACTACCAAAAAATATGTATCCTTTATTTAATGAGATATTATAATTTAAATAAAAACACTAAAAACATATCAAGGAACTATAGTGGTAATGTTTATTTGTATCTGAAGTCCAATAAACTGGAAAATATTATTTCTGTCATTTATGAGCTAATTGGAAGTTTGAACACTGAATGTTGAAATATAATCAGTATGTTGGATATGATTGTGGTATGTGGTTTTGTTTAAATTAAACCATGGGGAGCCTTATTTTTTAATGTATTGAATACTTATGAATAAAATGTGATGTGTAGAATTTTCTTCAAAATAAATATAAGAAAAAGAAAAGTGGATGGGTGTACTGATAAAGGTAAATATTATGCTGTTTTGCTGATTGATTCTTGAACTTGATAATGAAAACACTGTAATTCATCATACAATTCTGTCTACTTTTTTATGTGAGATGATTTAGAAATTTGTCCCCTCAATTCCTCATGTTGGAACATAATTTCCAGTGTTCAAAGTGGGGCCTGGTGTCAAGTGTTAGAGTCATGTGGGCAGATTCCTTATGAACATCTGAGTGCTATTTTCACTATAATGAGTGAGTTCTTGCTGTGAGTTCACGTGAGTTATGACTGTTTAAAAGTGTGTGGCACCTCCTCCATCTCTGTCTTGCTCCCACTCTATGTGACATACTGCTTCCACTTTACCTCCCACCATAAGTAAAAGCTCCCTGAGGTCTCACCCAAAGCCAAAAGGATGTGGGCACCACACTTCCTGTACAGCTCTGCACAACCATGAGCCAAATTTCTTTTCTTTATAAATTACCCAGCCTCAGGAATTCCTTTAGAGCAAAACAAACACATTAACACAAAAAAATTGTACCTGCAGTGGGTTGTTACTATAAAGGTGACTGAAAATGTGGAAATGACTTTGAAACTGGGTAATGGACAGAGGTTGGAAAAGTTTGGAGGGCTCAGATGAAGACAGAAAAATGAAGTAAAGTTTGAAATTTCTTAGAGACTGGTTAAATGGTTGTGACCAAAATGCTGTTAGAGAGATATGTACAGTAAAGTACAGGTTAATGAGCTCTCAGATGGAAATGAGAAAGTTATTGAAAACTAGAGTAAAAGTAACCCTTGTTACATGCTAGCAAAGAACTCAGATGCATTGTGTTCATGCTCTAGAGAACTGTGAAAGTTTGAACTTAAGACTGATGATTTAGGGTACCTAGTGCAAGAAATTTCTAAGCAGGAAAGCATTCAAGATGTAGCCTGGTTGTTTCTAATGGCATATTATCAGATATAGCAAATAAATGACTTAAAATTGGTACTTATATTTAAAAGTAAAGCAGAGCGTAAGTTCAGAAAATGTGCATCCTCATCCTGTGGTAAAGAAAGAATTCAAGCAGGTTGCAGAGCAGTCACTTGCTAGAGAGATTAGCATTACTAAAAGGGAACCAAGTGCTGTTATCCAAGACAATCAGGAAAAAAAAAAGCCTGAGAGGCATGTCAGAAGTCTTTGAGACAGCCCAGAGGTCTATAAGAGAAATAATGCTTTCAGGGCCAAGCCCAGGGCTCTGCTATCTTAGCCTCAAGACACTGCTCTTCATAGTCTGGCTGCTTTGGCTCCAGCCTTGCTCAAAGGGGTCCAGGCCACTATAAACCAGCAGCTTTCATGTGGTGTTAAGTCTGTGAGCACAAAGAATGCAAAAGTAAGGGAGGTTTGCAACTTCTACCTAAATTTTAAAGGCTGTCTGAGAAAGCATGGGTGCCCAGATAGAAACCTGCCACAGAAGTGGAGCCACAACAGAGAGCCTCTACTAAGGCAGTGCTGAGGGAAAATGTGGCATTGCAGTTCCCACACAGACTCCCCACCAAGTCATTACCTAATTGAGCTATGAGAGGGGCTGCCACTGTATAGACCCAATAATAATAGAGCTAATGGCAGCTTGCAACCTCAGCCTGGAAAGGTCATAAGCACTGTATTCCAACTTATCAGGGCAGCCATGTGAGCTACATTCAGCAATCCATAGGAGCAGAGCTACCCATGGTTTGGGAGGCCACTCCTCACACCAATGTGCCCTGGATGCAGGACATCAAGTCAAATGAGATTATTTTGGAGCTTTAAGATTTAATGAGTGGTGTTTGGGGTTTAAGACTTGTGTGAGGCCTATTAGCCCTTTCTTTGGCTGATTTCTATTTTGAATGGGGATGCTTACCCAATGCCTGTACCACCATTCTATCTTGGGAGCAAATAACCTGATTTTATTCTACAGATTCACAGGTGGAAGAAACTTGACTTTGTCTCAGATAAACCTTGGAATTTGGACTTGGGAACTTTTGAGTTGGAGCTGAAACAATTTAAGATTTTGGGGACTACTGAGAAGGAATCATTGTATTTTCCAATGTGAGAAGAACATGAGATTTGGGGACCAGAAGTGGAATTACATGGTTTGGATATTTTCTTCTCCAAATTTCATGTTGAAATGTAATCTCCAATGTTGGAGTGAGCCCTTCTGGTAGGTGTTTGTGTCATAAGGATGGATCGCTCATGAATGCCTTGATGCCATCCTCACAATGAGTGCATTCTCACCCTGAGTTCACATGAGATCTGATGTTTAGATGGCACCTCCCCATGCATCTTGCTTCTCTCCATGTGACATGCTTCTTTCATGATAAGGTTTGCATCTGTGTCTAGCCAAATCTCATGTTCAATTGCAATTCAGTGTTGAAGGTGGGCTTGTGGAGGTGACTGTGTCATGAAATTAGACTTTTATGAATAGTTTAGCCCATACCTTGTTATTCTCATGATAGTGAGTCATCTCTCATAAAATGACTAGTTGTTTGAAAGTGTATTACCTCCCCAGCTCTCTTCCTTTTTCTTGTTCTTGACATGTCATATGCCTTGCTCCTGCTTTTGCCATACACCAGCACTAAAAGCTTCCTGAGGCCTCCCAGAAGCAAAAGCTTATGCTTTTGTACAGCCAAAGAACCATGAGCCAGTTAAACTCTATTCTTTATAGATTGCCAGTTTAGGTATTGTTTTATAGCAATACAAGAACAGACAAACACATCCTGCTTCACCTTCTCTGCCATGAGTAAAAAACTACCTGAGGCTCACAAGAAGCCACTCAGATGCTAGCACCATGCTTCTGTACAGTGCAAAACCATAGCCAATTAAACCTATTTTCTTTATAAATTGCCCAGTCTCAGGTATTCCATTACAGCAATGCAAATTCTAACACACTATGTATTTATTTTCTATAATTTTTTTTTAATTTTTTTATTGCATTTTAGGTTTTGGGGTACATGTGCAGAACGTGCAAGATAGTTGCATAGGTACACACATGGCAGTGTGTTTTGCTGCCTTCCTCCTTAACCCACATTTGGCATTTCTCCCCAGGCTATCCCACCCCAGTTCCCCACGCTGTCCCTCCCCTATTCCCCCAATAGACCCCAGTGTGTAGTACCTCCCCTGTGTCCATGTGTGTTCTCATTTTTCTCACCCGCCTATGAGTGAGAATATGTGGTATTTTCTTTTCTGTTCTTGTGTCAGTTTGCTGAGAATGATGTTCTCCAGATTCATCCATGTCCTTACAAAGGACACAAACTCATCATTTTGATTGCTGCATAATATTCCATGGTGTATATGTGCACATTTTCCCAGTCCAGTCTATCATCAATGGGCATTTGGTTGGTTCCAGGTCTTTGCTATTGTAAACAGTGCTGCAATGAACATTCATGTGTGCATGTGTCCTTATAGTAGAACAATTTATAGTCCTGATATATACCCAGTAATGGGATTCCTGGGTCAAATGGAATTTCTATTTCTAGGTCCTTGAGGAATCGCCACACTGTCTTCCACAATGGTTGAACTAATTTACACCCCACCAACAGTGTAAGAGTGTTCCTATTTCTCCACATCCTCTCCAGCATCTGTTGTCTCCAGATTTTTAATGATCGCCATTCTAACTGGCGTGAGATGGTATCTCAATGTGGTTTTGATTTGCATCTCTAATGACCAGTGATGATGAGCATTTTTCATATGTTTGTTGGCCTCATGTATGTCTTCTTTGTAAAGTGTCTGTTCATATCCTTTGCCCATTTTTGAATGGGCTTGTTTGTTTTTTTCCTGTAAATCTGTTTGAGTTCTTTGTAAATTCTGGATATCAGCCCTTTGTCAGATGGGTAAACTGCAAAGATTTTTTCCCAATCTGTTGGTTGCCGATTCACTCTAGTGACTGTTTCTTTGTTGCAAAAGCTGTGGAGTTTGATTAGGTCCCATTTGTCTATTTTGGCTTTTGTTGCCAATGCTTTTGGTGTTTTGGTCATGAAGTCCTTGCCTACTCCTATGTCCTGAATGGTTTTGCCTAGATTTTCTTCTAGGGTTTTTATGGTGCCAGGTCTTATGTTTAAGTCTTTAATCCATCTGGAGTTAATTTTAGTGTAAGGTGTCAGGAAGGGGTCCAGTTTCTGCTTTCTGCACATGGCTAACCAGTTTTCCCAACACCATTTGTTAAACAGGGAATTTTCCCATTGCTTGTTTTTGTCTGGTTTATCAAAGATTATATGGTTGTAGATATGTTGATTTGCCTCGATGCCTCTGTTCTGTTCCATTGGTCTATATCTCTGTTTTGGTACCAGTACCATGCTGTTTTGATTACTGTAGCCTTGTAGTATAGTTTGAAGTCTGGTAGTGTGATGCTGTGTTCTTTTGCTTAGAATTGACTTGGCTATGCGGGCTCTCTTTGGTTCCATATGAAGTTCATGGTGGTTTTTTCCAGTTCTGTGAGGAAATTCAATGGTAGCTTGATGGGGATAGCATTGATTCTGTAAATTACTTTGGGCAGTATAGCCATTTTCACGATATTGATTCTTCCTAACCATGAACATGGAATGTTTCTCCATCTGTTTGTGTCCTCTTATTTCGTTGAGCAGTGGTTTGTAGTTTTCCTTGAAGAGGTCCCTTACGTTCCTTGTAAGTTGTATTCCTAGGTATTTTATTCTTTGTAGCAATTGTGAATGGCAGTTCATTCTTGATTTGGTTCTCTTTAAGTCTGTTATTGGTGTATAGGAATGCTTGTGATTTTTGCACATTGATTTTATATCCTGAGACTTTGCTGAAGTTGCTTATCAGTTTCAGGAGTTTTTGGGCTGAGGTGATGGGGTCTTCTAGGTATACTATCATGTCATCTGCAAATAGAGACAATTTGGCTTCTCCTTTCCTATTTGAATACCCTTTATTTCTTTTTCTTGCCTGATTGCTCTGGCTAGAACTTCCAGTACTATGTTGAATAGGAGTGGTGAGAGAGGGCATCCTTGTCTAGTGCCGGATTTCAAAGGAATGCTTCCAGTTTTTGCCCATTAAGTATGATATTGGCTGTTGGTTTGTCATAAATAGCTTTTATTACTTTGAGATATGTTCCATCAATACCGAGTTTATTGAGAGTTTTAGCATAAAGGGCTGTTGAATTTTGTCAAATGCCTTCTCTGCATCAATTGAGATAATCATGTGGTTTTTGTTTTTGGTTCTGTTAATGTGGTGAATGACATTTATAGACTTGCATATGTTGAACCAGCCTTGCATCCCCGGATGAATCCTACTTGATCATGATGGATAAGTTTTTAATGTGCTGTTGCAATCGGTTTGCCAGTATTTTATTGAAGATTTTGCATCTATGTTCATCATGGATATTGGCCTGAAGTTTTCTTTTCTTGTTGAGTCTCTGCCGGTTTTGGTATCAGGATGATGTTGGTCTCATAAAATGATTTGGGAAGGGTTCTCTTTTGGATTATTTGGAATAGTTTCAGAAGGAATGGTACCAGCTCCTCTTGTGTGTCTGGTAGAATTCGCTGTGAACCCATCTGGACCTGGGCTTTTTGTGTGGTAGGTTTAATTGCTCCTCAACTTCAGACCTTGTTATTGGTCTATTCATAGTTTTGGCTTCCTCCTG